>VONZ01001583.1:0-122067 GCA_012976165.1 Labeo catla | reverse complement strand
TCAACAACACGAAATTTCAAAAGTAAATTGCCTTAAATTGCTATAACATGCTCATATAATCACAGAAACACTAGAACTTCATACCATATGATAGATCTCCTGATGCTGAGCAACTTTGCCTCAAGAACCTTTGATATCAATCAAGTCGTTTATTACATATTCACAAATATGTGAAAAACCAACTTTTGCGAACTAGTCCTAGGTTATTCACTCGATCTCGATCAAACCACTGCAGCACAGTTCTCCAGACTCCCTAGATCAATAATTATCAAAAGAAAGTTAAACTTTTGACTCACAGTCGCAAAGGGGCACCAAAACGTTCAAAAGAGGCGGGGCCACTTTTAGTAAAATGGCTATAACTTTGGAACAAAATGACATATCATCACCAAACTCAGAACACATATGTAAAAGCTCAGCCTTTGGTCAAACAAAAAAAATTGCACAGTTCTACCACTTGGTGGCGCTATAAGCCTGAAAAAACATAAAAATGACTATAACTATGCAATCGTTGGTCCGATCGACTTGAAAATTGGTATGCAGTGTCTTAGTCCAATGCGGCATAAGGGTCTATAAGGACATTGGCGTATCTCAAAAAACATGGCCGCAATCGACCAATGAAATTTGAGCACCTATTAGACAAGGTTAACGGAGGCCGATCGGAACGAAACTCACTGGACATGTTTGACTCATGGCCCTAAAGGTCTGTAAGAATTTTGAAACAAATCGGCCACTAGTTGGCGCTAACGAGTTTTATGGCTCCGTAATCACGTGGTGTTTCACACATCCACACAATATGCATATCATTGGATAGATCTCCAAATGCTGAGCAACTTTGCCTCAAGAACCATTGCTGTCAATCAAACCGTTTATTAATTATTCACAAATATGTGAAAAACCTACTTTTGCGAACTAGTCCTAGGTTTTTCACTCAATCTCGATCAAACCACTGCAGTCATATTCTCTGGACTCTCTAGATCAATAATTATCAAAAAAATGTTGAATTTTGTCCTTTGGTTAGCTGTAATAGGGCCATTTACAATAGGGGCGTGGCCACATATACCCAAAAGCTTATAAAACCAAAACAAAAACTCAAAATGTTACGAAAATTGGTGAGAACATATGTCAGATGATTCTTAACAAGCATGCAAAGTTTCATGCAGATCGGAGCATAGGTGGCGCTATAACAGCTAAAAAGGCTTTAAAAACAAGATTTCTATGGTAAATGGCCTCAGATTGTTAAAAAATGCTCATCTATTCACACAAACACTAGATCTTACACTTACATCTGCATGATATATCCTCTCATTCTGAACAACTTTGCATACCACCTAAAAGGCCTTATATGCTCGAACCCCGGTAATTGCTGCTTGCAGCTATATTTTATTATTATTATTATTATTATTCTTCCCTAAAACTGAATGTGCAGCCCAAACCGTAAGGCCTAGAGAGCTGAAACTTGGTCAGATGGTAGTAGTCATCCTCGCTACTCAGATACAAAGACTCAGCCAAATCGGCCTATAGGTGGCGCTACAGCGATCAAAAACGCGAAAGTGCTCATAACTCCTAAACCGCTTGTCGTAGACTCAAAAATTTTACATTTTTGGAATCCTTGGGTCAATACAAATTGAAAAACCCCCCTGTGATTTGGGGTCCTGGAGGCCCCGTTTTTCCGCAAATGTTAATTATGTCCGAAACCTACTTTTGCGAACTAGTCCTAGGTTTTTCGCCGGATCGAACCAAACCACTGCCGAAATATTCTCTGGACAGTGAATACCAATAATTATCAAAAAAATGTCAAAATTCGACTCATCATTGCGAAAGGGCCCCAAAAAGTTTGTCAGGTGGAGGGCCATTTTTACTAAAATGGCTATAACTCATGAACCAAATGAGATATCTTCACCAAACTTGGGAAACCTATGTATAAGCTCAATCTTTGGTCAAATAACAAAAATTGCACAGCTCTGCCACTTGATGGCGCTATAAGCCTGAAAAAACATAAATTGACTATAACTATGTAATCGTTAGTCTGATCGACCTGAAAATTGGTATGCAGTGTCTCTGTCCAATGTGCCATAAGGGTCTATGAAGACATTGGCGTATCTCAAAAAACATGGCCGCCATCGGCCAACGAAATTTGAGCACCCATTAGACAAGGTTAACAGAGGCCGATCGGAACGAAACTCACTGGGCATATTCGACTCATGGCCCTAAAGGTCTGTAAGAATTTTGAAACAAATCGGCCACTAGTTGGCGCTAACGAGTTTTTTGCCTCTCTAACGTGCCTCACTCACGTGGTGTTTCACACATCCACACAATATGCATATCATTTGATAGATCTCCACATGCTGAGCAACTTTGCCTCAAGAACCATTGCTGTCAATCAAATCATTCATTAATTATTCACAAATATGTGAAAAACCTACTTTTGCGAACTAGTCCTAGGTTTTTCGCTCAATCTCGATCAAACCACTGCAGCGCAGTTCTCCAGACTCTCTAGATCAATAATTATCAAAAAAATGTGGAATTTTGTCCTTCGGGTAGCTATAACGGGGTCATTTAGAAAAGGGGCGTGGCCACATATACCCAAAAGCCTATAAAACCTAAACAAAAACTCAAAACTTTACAAAAGTTGGTGAAAACATGTGTCAGATGACTCTTAAGAAGCATGTAAAATTTCATGGAGATCGGACCATAGGTGGCGCTATGACAGTTAAAAAGGCTTCAACAACACGAAATTTCAAAATTAAATTGCCTTAAATTGCTGTAACATGCTCATATAATCACAGAAACACTAAAACTTCATACCATATGATAGATCTCCTCATGCTGAGCAACTTTGCCTCAAGAACCACTGCTGTCAATCAAGTCGTTTATTACATATTCACAAATATGTGAAAAACCTACTTTTGCGAACTAGTCCTAGGTTATTCACTCAATCTCGATCAAACCAGTGCAGCACAGTTCTCCAGACTCCCTAGATCAATAATTATCAAAAAAAAAGTTAAACTTTTGACTCACAGTCGCAAAGGGGCGCCAAAACGTTCAAAAGAGGCGGGGCCCCTTTTAGTAAAATGGCTATAACTTTGGAACAGAATGACATATCATCACCAAACTCGGAACACATATGTAAAATCTCAGCCTTTGGTGAAATCCAAAAAATTGCGGAGCTTGACCACTTGGTGGCGCTATAATAGAGAAAAAACATAAAAATGGCTATAACTTCGCAACCGTCAGTCCAATCGACCTAAAAATTGGTATGCAGTGTCTCTGTGCAATGTGCCATAAGGGTCTATGAGGACATTGGCGTATCTAAAAAAACATGGCCGCCATCGACCAACGAAGTTTGAGCACCTATTAGACAAGGTTAACGGAGGCCGATCGGAACGAAACTCACTGGGCATGTTCGACTCATGGCCCTAAAGGTCTGTAAGAATTTTGAAACAAATCGGCCACTAGTTGGCGCTAACGAGTTTTATGGCTCTGTAATCACGTGGTGTTTCACAAATCCACACAATATGCATATCATTTGATCGATCTCCTCATGATGAACAACTTTGCCTCAAGAACCATTGCTGTCAATCAAACCGTTCATTAATTATTCAAAAATATGTCAAAACCTACTTTTGCGAACTAGTCCTAGGTTTTTCGCTCAATCTCGATCAAACCACTGCAGTCATATTCTCTGGACTCTCTAGATCAATAATTATCAAAAAAATGTTGAATTTTGTCCTTCGGTTAGCTATAACGGGGTCATTTACAAAAGGGGCCTGGCCACATATACCCAAAAGCCTATCAAACCTAAACAAAAACTCAAAACTTTACGAAAATTGGTGAGAACATGTGTCAGATGATTCTTAACAAGCATGCAAAGTTTCGTGAAGATCGCACCATAGGTGGCGCTATAACAGTTAAAAAGGCTTCAAAAACACAAGCTGTGTATGGTAAATGGCTTCAAATTGCTAAATAAATGCTCATATATTCACACAAACACTAGATCTTCATATCATTTGATAGATCTCCTAATGATGAACAACTTTGACTTTTGGACCATTAATGTCAATCCAACTGTTCTTTAAATATTTCATATTATTTAAAAAACCTACTTTTGTGAACTATTTGTAGGTGTTTAACTCAAAATCAATGAAACCACTGCAGTAAAATTGCCTGGACTCTCTAGATAAACATTTATCCAAAAAAAAAAGTTAAACATTTGCATTTAGATAGCCATTTAGTAGGGGTGTGACGAGACACTAATTGGGTGTAACTTTTGGGTTCACGAGAACGAGACGAGATTTTTAAACTTTTCTTAAGAAATCCTCAATGATGAAATATATAGGGAAAATAGTCTTTCATTCAACTGAAAAACACAAAATGCAAAAAAATTAAGGTGCATTTTGAACTTTATGAAATTAAACTTCAATTTTAATGAATAATATGCAGTAATAAACAACATTTAAACAAGAGCTTCATGATTCTGGATAAATGGAGAATCCTAGTTGTTTTTTTATAAATGGGAGATTACGATTCTCTCACGATTCTGGAGAAAAAAAGATTAGAAAACTAAACAAAATAACAATTTACTAGTGGTTCTGACAAACTGTTCATTGCTTAAGTCTTTTAAAAACATATATTCATTTAAACAAAATAAAAAAAACATTCAATAAAGGAGACAGTGTCTCACTTTATTAAGACTTGTTTGACTATTGAAATCTCCTGAATGAATGATTTAATGACATACTTTTTTTTTAAACGGGCAGTTGTCGCCACCTCCTGGCGGAAGAGGATAAGCGTTACAATAGATACACGTGTTAAAATACTTTCGTTTTGATCGCTACTGTAGACAATAAGTGTTTATACCCAAACTATAAACTTTTATCCCAGTACTTCTATTATTTAAATATCTGTAACACAGAAATAATGATTATAATGTGGTTGAAAAGACTGTTTGTGTTGCTCTTTCTGCGTTCACATTTACTCCGACCTTCTGATTCATTAATATGGGCAACGACAAAACGTGTTTCTCACGCTCCACTGACACTCGCGATGTGAAACAGTCCTAATAGACACAGATAACTCGTTGTCATTTAGGAATAAGATCGCGTGGGTGTTTGAATCGACACCTCGATATTTTAAGGATTAATAGTGCAGATTAATGTAAACATGGCAAAATGTTGTGGGAGGATACTGTCACGAGATCTCGCGAAATCCGACTGGTCTCGTCACATCCCTACCATTTAGATAGCCACTTGATAATCAGATCATGATCTACTGTACCCGAGTCTATAAAACCTAGAAGAAAAGAAAATTTCACAAACCTAAGTCAAATCATCATCATATGATTCTAAACAAGCCTGCATTTTAAAGACATCAGGCAAAAAAAGGCAATGTAACAGTTATAAAGCTCAAAAACTATGCATCGCTCTTTAAAATGTCATGAAATTACAACTATAACCACTAGATGGCAGTAGAAGACCACTAATGGCTCATTGAAATGAACAGTGCTATTCACAGATTTTCCATTTATTTCAATTCATGCAAAGAGTAAATCACTGTTATAACATTTCAGATCACATTTAGTCAAAGTTTAACACTTCATTTAAACACATATATCATATTTGACAATAATACAAGATTATGATTACAGTGAAACCTGAAAATTATATATAAAATCTTAAAAAGACTGGCACTAAACATTTTGTCACCTACCATTTAATACACAAATCTCTTATGTGCAACAAAATGTGTGTGTGTGTGTGTGTGTGTAGTAATGCTTAATGGACATTAATATAACAGTTTAACTATTTAATTTCTGTTTGTGAGTGTATTCTCCATCATGGATGTGTTTTAGTGTGTTAGCCATAAATTTTGCATTGGACTACATCTTAAATCCACACAACCTTTTATGATGCTAAACAGGCATGCAAAGTTTCATGAAGATCAGACCATAGTTGGCACTATAACAGTTAAAAAGGCTTCAAAAACAAAATTTCTATGGTAATTGGCCTCAACTTGCTAAAAACATGCAAATATATTCACACAACCACTAGCTGTTCATATCATATAATAGATGTCCTCATTCTGAACAACTTTGCCTCCAGGACCATTGCTGTCAATCCAACTGTTCTTTAAATATTTGATATTATTCATAAAACCTTTTTTTTTTTTCAACTAGTCCTAGGTTTTTGACTCAAAACCAATAAAACCACTGCAGTAACATTCTCTGGACTCTCTAGATAAATTATTATCAAAAAATGTTGAATAGTTACATTTGGACAGTGATAACAGGGCCACTTAACAAGAGGATCATGATCTACTATACCCAAAAGTCCATAAAACCTAAAAGAAAACAAAATTTCACAAACCTAAGTAAAATCATCATCATACGATTTTAAACAAACATACATTTCATAGACATTAGGCAAAAAAGGCCATGTAACAGTTATAAAGCTTAAAAATAATGGATCTCTCTTTAGAACGTGAAATTGCAACTATAACCACTAGATGGCAGTAGAAGACCACTAATGGGTCACTGAAATGACTAGAACAGTGCATTTTCATGGTTTCAAGCTTTAATTTCATACAAAGATGATACTAAATCACTGTTATAACATTTCAAATCACATTTAGTAAAACTTTACCTCTTCATTTATACAGATGTATTACATTTGACAATTATGCAAGATTATGATTACAGTGAAACCTGAAAATGATATATAAACTCTTAAAAACATAAGACTTACAGTTAGCATTTTGTCACCTACTATTTATGACCAAAATCTCTTATGTGCAACAAAATGTGTGTGTGTGTGTGTGTGTAATAATGCTTAATGAACTTTAATATAATAGTTTAACTATTTCATATTCTGTGTTTGTGATTGTATTGTCCATCATAGATGTGCTGTAGTGTTAGCCATATAGTTTGGGTTGGACTACATCCTAAAACCATAGCAACCATAGCATCGGATCATAGGTGGCGCTATAACAGTTAAAAAGGCTTCAGAAACACAACATTTCTATTGTAATTGGCCTCGAATTGCTAAAAAATGCTCATTTTTTCACACAAACACTAGATCTTCATACCACATGATAGATCTCCTCATTCTCATCAATTTTTTGTCTAAGACCATTGCTGTCAATCCAACTGTTCTTTAAATATGTTCTTTAAATCTACTGTACCCAAAAGCCTAAAATTTTTAAAAGAAAGCTTGCAACGTCTCAAAACTGTGACAAAAATGACAAATAATCTCATTCTAAATAAATATGCAAAATTTAAGAGAGACTGGGCAAAAATAACACTATAATAGTTATGATGTTTAAAATCTCAGTGTTTGTATGAGACATTGCATGAAATTGCAATAATAACCACTAGATGTCAGTAGAAGACCACTAATGGGCTTATTTAGCTGAACAGAACTGTTTTTAATAGGTTTGATGATCGATTAACACTTATAAAATCACTGTTATAACATTTAAAATCTCATTTAGGCAAAGCTTAAAATTTTGTTCATACAGACATATCAGTTTTTTACAATTATGCCACATTATGATTACAGTGAAATCTGAAAAAGACACAAACTGTTACAAAGAGAATACTTGCAAGTAAAAGTATTGGCCCATATCATTTATTTCAAATATCTGTACAAGTGTGTGCATGTATGTCTCTGTGTGTGTAAACATGTTTATTCAGTATTAATATATTAGTTTAAACTTTTCGTTTCTGTGTGTGTACTTCTGTGAGCATATTCTCCATTTTCGAGGTGTTTTACTGTCAGCCATGAATCCAGGTTGACGTAGACCCTAAGCATACCACCTTAAAGACCTTAAAATGCTCGAACCCCGGTAATTGCTGCTTGCAGCTATATTTAGGGGTTCGAGCACGCAGTGCTGAAACCCTATTGTAATTGTCAGGATTATTATTATTATTCTTTTCCGCTAAAACTGATCGTGCAGACCAAACCGTAAGGCCTAGAGAGCTGAAACTTGGCCAGAAGGTAGAGCTCCCTGAGGGGACGTTCTGACAAAGACTCACCCCAATCGGCCTATAGGTGGCGCTACAGCGAACAAAATTGTGAAATCGATCATAACTCCTAAACCGTTTGTCGAACACTGAAGTGTCTTATATCATTGGAATCCTTGGCTCAATCAAAACAAAATGGCTATCTCCGATTTCATTTCCGGTATGCAAATTTTTCCGCCATTTTGAAATTTGTTAAAAACCTACTTTTGCGAACTAGTCCTAGGTTTTTCGACCAATCGGAACCAAACCAGTGCAGAAATGTTCTCTGGAGAGTGAAGATCAATAATTATCAAAAAAAAGTTGAAATTTTGACTCACGATCGCAAAGGGGCGCCAAAACGTTCGAAAGAGGCGGGGCCATTTTTACTAAAATGGCTATAACTTTTGAACGGAATGACATATCATCACCAAACTCGGTACACATATGTACAAGCTCAATCTTTGGTCAAATCAAAACAATTGCGGGGCTTGACCACTTGGTGGCGCTATAAGGTGGAAAAAACATGAAAATGACTATAACTATGCAATTGTTGGTCCGATCGATCTGAAAATTGGTATGCAGTGTCTCTGTCCAATGTGCCATAAGGGTCTATGAGGACATTGGCGTATCTCAAAAAACATGGCTGCCATCAGCCAATGAAATTTGAGCACCTATTAGACAAGGTTAACAGAGGCCGATCGGAACGAAACTCACTGGGCATGTTCGACTCATGGCCCTAAAGGTCTGTAAGAATTTTGAAAGAAATCGGCCACTAGTTGGTGCTAACGAGTTTTCTTGCCTCTGTAATCACGTGGTGTTTCACACATCCACACAATATGCATATCATTTGATAGATCTCCAAATGCTGAGCAACTTTGCCTCAAGAACCATTGCTGTCAAACAAACCGTTCATTAATTATTCACAAATATGTGAAAAACCTACTTTTGCGAACTAGTCCTAGGTTTTTCACTCAATCTCGATCAAACCACTGCAGTCATATTCTCTGGACTCTCTAGATCAATAATTATCAAAAAAATGTGGAATTTTGTCCTTTGGTTAGCTATAACGGGGTCATTTAGAAAAGGGGCGTGGCCACATATATCCAAAAGCCTATAAAACCTAAACAAAAACTCAAAACTTTCTGAAAATTGGTAACAACATGTGTCACATGACTCTTAACAAGCATGCAAAGTTTCGTGCAGATCGGACCATAGGTGGCGCTATAACAGTTAAAAAGGCTTCAAAAACACAACCTGTGTATAGTAAATGGCTTCAAATGGCTAAATAAATGCTCATATATTCACACAAACACTAGATCTTCATATCATTTGATAGATCTCCTCATGATGAACAACTTTGCCTCAAGAACCATTGCTGTCATTCAAGTCGTTCATTAAATATTCACAAATATGTTAAAAACCTACTTTTGCGAACTAGTCCTAGGTTTTTCACTCGATCTTGAGCAGACCACTGCAGTAATATTCTCTGGACTCTCTAGATCAATAATTATCAAAAAAAATTTGAATTTTGTCCTTTGGTTAGCTATAACGGGGTCATTTACAAAATGGGTGTGGCCACATATACGCAAAATCCTATAAAACCTAAACAAAAACTCAAAACTTTCTGAAAATTGGTAACAACATGTGTCAGATGACTCTTAACCAGCATGCAATGTTTCATGGAGATCACACCATAGGTGGCGCTATAAGCTTCAAAAACACTGGTTTTCTATGGTAAATGGTCTCAAATTGCTGAAAAAATTCTCATATATTCACACAAACACTAGATCTTCATATCATATGACAAATCTTTTGAACAACTTTGCATAGCACCTTAAAGGCCTTAAATGCTCGAACCCCGGTAATTGCTGCTTGCAGCTATATTTATTAGGGGTTCGAGCGCGTAGCGCTGAAACCCTATTGTAATTGTTAGGATTATTATTAGGGGTTCGAGCGCGTAGCGCTGAAACCCTATTGTAATTGTTAGGATTTTATTATTATTATTATTATTATTATTATTATTATTCTTCCCTAGAACTGATCGTGCAGCCCAAACCGTAAGGCCTAGAGAGCTGAAACTTGGTCAGAAGGTAGTAGTCACCCTCGCTACTCAGGCGCAAAGAACCGGCCCAATCGGCCTAAAGGTGGCGCTACAGCGCAAAAAACTAACTTTTTTTACATTTTTGGCCCTAGCTCGTACATTTTTTGTCGTAGACTCAAAAACTTTACATCGTTGCGATCCTTGGGTCAATACGCACAAAAGTGCACTGGCGCAGATTTTTCGTACGAAGCCCGGTTTTTCCGCAAAATGGCCGAATGTCCGAAACCTACTTTTGCGAACTAGTCCTAGGTTTTTCGCCCGATCGGAACCAAACCAGTGCAGAAATGTTCTCTGGACACTGAATATCAATAATTATCAAAAAAAAGTTGAAATTTTGACTCATCGTTGCGAAGGGGCCCCAAAAAGTTTGTCAGGTGGAGGACCATTTTTACTAAAATGGCTATAACTCAGGAACCAAATGAGATATCTTCACCAAACTCGGTACACATGTGTATAAGCTTAATCTTTGGTCAAATAAAAAAAATTGCACAGCTCTGTCACTTGATGGCGCTATAAGCCTGAAAAAACATAAAAATGCAATAACTATGCAATCGTTAGTCTGATCGACCTGAAAATTGGTATGCAGTGTCTCTGTCCAATGTGCCATAAGGGTCTATGAGAACATTGGCGTATCTCAAAAAACATGGCCGCCATCGGCCAATGAATTTTGAGCACCCATTAGACAAGGTTAACGAAGGTCAATCGGAACGAAACTCACTGGGCATGTTCGACTCATGGCCCTAAAGGTCTGTAAGAATTTTGAAAGAAATCGGCCGCTAGTTGGCGCTAACGAGTTTTTTGCCACTGTAACATGCCTCACTCGCGTGGCGTTTCACACATCCACACAATATGCATATCATTTGATAGATCTCCACATGCTGAGCAACTTTGCCTCAAGAACCATTGCTGTCAATCAAACCGTTCACTAATTATTCACAAATATGTGAAAAACCTACTTTTGCGAACTAGTCCTAGGTTTTTCGCTCAATCTCGATCAAACCACTGCAGCGCAGTTCTCCAGACTCTCTAGATCAATAATTATCAAAAAAATGTGGAATTTTGTCCTTTGGGTAGCTATAACGGGGTCATTTAGAAAAGGGGCGTGGCCACATATACCCAAAAGCCTATCAAACCTAAACAAAAACTCAAAACTTTACAAAAGTTGGAGAAAACATGTGTCAGATGACTCTTAACAAGCATGTAAAATTTCATGGAGATCGGACCATAGGTGGCGCTATGACAGTTAAAAAGGCTTCAACAACACGAAATTTCAAAAGTGAATTGCCTTAAATTGCTATAACATGCTCATATAATCACAGAAACACTAGAACTTCATACCATATGATAGATCTCCTCATGCTGAGCAACTTTGCCTCAAGAACCATTGCTTTCAATCAAGTCGTTTATTACATATTCACAAATATGTGAAAAACCTACTTTTGCGAACTAGTCTTAGGTTATTCACTCGATCTCGATCAAACCACTGCAGCACAGTTCTCCAGACTCCCTAGATCAATAATTAGCAAAAAAAAGTTAAACTTTTGACTCACGGTCACAAAGGGGCGCCAAAACGTTCAAAAGAGGCGGGGCCACTTTCACTAAAAAGGCTATAACTTTGGAACAGAATGACATATCATCATCAAACTCAGAACACATATGTAAAAGCTCAGCCTTTGGTCAAATTCAAAAAATTGCGGAGCTTGACCACTTGGTGGCGCTATAATACAGAAAAAACATAAAAATGGCTATAACTTCGCAACCATCAGTCCAATCAACCTGGAAATTGGTATGCAGTGTCTCTGTCCAATGTGCCATAAGGGTCTATGAGGACATTGGCGTATCTCAAAAAACATGGCCGCCATTGGCCAATGAAGTTTGAGCACCTATTAGACAAGGTTAACCGAGGGCGATCGGAACGAAACTCACTGGGCATGTTCGACTCATGGCCCTAAAGGTCTGTAAGAATTTTGAAACAAATCGGCCACTAGTTGGCGCTAACGAGTTTTATGGCTCTGTAATCACGTGGTGTTTCACAAATCCACAAAATATGCATATCATTTGATAGAGCTCCTCATGATGAACAACTTTGCCTCAAGAACCATTGCTGTCAGTCAAATCGTTCATTAAATATTCACAAAAATGTTAAAAACCTACTTTTGCGAACTAGTCCTAGGTTTTTCACTCAATCTCGATCAAACCACTGCAGCAATATTCTCTGGACTCTCTAGATCAATAATTATCAAAAAAATGTTGAATTTTGTCCTTCAGTTAGCTGTAATGGGGCAATTTTACAAAAGGGGCATTGCCACATGTACCCAATAGCTTATAAAACCAAAACAAAAACTCAAAACTTTATGAAAATTGGTGAAAACATGTGTCAGATGATTCTTAACAAGCATGCAAAGTTTCATGGAGATCGGAGCATAGGTGCCGCTATAACAGTTAAAAAGGCTTTAAAAACAAGATTTCTATGGTAAATGGCCTCAAGTTGTTAAAAAATGCTCATCTATTCACACAAACGCTAGATCTTAAACTTACATCTGTATGATATATCCCCTCATACTTAACAACTTTGCATACAACCTCAAAGGCCTTATATGCTCGAACCCCGGTAATTGCTGCTTGCAGCTATATTTAGGGGTTCGAGTGCGTAGCACTGAAACCCTATTGTAATTGTAAGGATTTTTTTTATTATTATTATTTTTCTCCGCTAAAACTGATCGTGCAGACCAAACCGTAAGGCCTAGAGACCTGAAATTTGGCCAGAACGTAGAGCTCCCCGATGAACGAATCTATCAAAGTCTCGCCGTAATCGGCCTAAAGGTGGCGCTACAGCGCAAAAAACTAACTTTTTTTACATTTTTGGCCATAGCTCGTACAATTTTTGTCGTAGGCTCAAAAACTTTACATCGTTGCAATCCTTGGGTCAAGGCGAACAAAAGTGCACTGGTGCAGATTTTTCGTACGAAGCCCGGTTTTTCCGCAAAATGGTGTTGTATCCGAAACCTACTCTTGCGAACTAGTCCTAGGTTTTTCGCCCGGTCGGAACCAAACCAGTGCAGAAATGTTGTCTGGACAGTGAATATCAATAATTATCAAAAAAATCTTAAATTTTGACTCATCATTGCGAAAGGGCCCCAAAAAGTTTGTAAGGGCGGGGGCCTTTTTTACTAAAATGGCTATAACTCATGAACCAAATGAGATATCTTCACCAAACTTGGTATACATATGTATAAGCTAAATCTTTGGTCAAATAAAAAAAATTGCACAGCTCTGCCACTTGGTGGCGCTGTAAGCCTGAAAAAACATAAAAATGACTATAACTATGCAATTGTTGGTCCGATCGACCTGAAAATTGGTATGCAGTGTCTCTGTCCAATGTGCCATAAGGGTCTATGAGGACATTGGCGTATCTCAAAAAACATGGCCGCCATTGGCCAATGAAGTTTGAGCACCTATTTGACAAGGTTAACGGAGGCCGATCAGAACGAAACTCGGTGGGCATGTTCGACTCAAGGCCCTAAAGGTCTGTAAGAATTTTGAAAGAAATCGGCCACTAGTTGGCGCTAACGAGTTTTTTGACTCTGTAACGTGCCTCACTCACGTGGTGTTTCACACATCCACACAATATGCATATCATTTAATAGATCTCCACATGCTGAGCAACTTTGCCTCAAGAACCATTGCTGTCAATCAAATCATTCATTAATTATTAACAAATATGTTAAAAACCTACTTTTGCGAACTAGTCCTAGGTTTTTCGCTCAATCTCGATCAAACCACTGCAGCGGAGTTCTCCAGACTCTCTAGATCAATAATTATCAAAAACATGTTGAATTTTGTCCTTCGGTTAGCTATAACGGGGTCATTTAGAAAAGGGGCGTGGCCACATATACCCAAAAGCCTAAAAAACCTAAACAGAAACTCAAAACTTCCCAAAAGTTGGAGAAAACATGTGTCACATGACTCTTAAAAAGCATGTAAAATTTCATGGGGATCGGACCATAGGTGGCGCTATGACAGTTAAAATGGCTTTAACAACATGAAATTTCAAAAGTAAATTGCCTTAAATTGCTATAACATGCTCATATAATCACAAAAACACTAGAACTTCATACCATATGATAGATCTCCTCATGCTGAGCAACTTTGCCTCAAGAACCATTGCTGTCAATCAAGTCATTTATTACATATTCACAAATATGTGAAAAACCCACTTTTGCAAACTAGTCTTAGGTTATTCACTCGATTTCGATCAAACCACTGCAGCACAGTTCTCCAGACTCCCTAGATCAATAATTATCAAAAAAAAGTTTAACTTTTCACTCACAGTCGCAAAGGGGCGCCAAAACCTTCACAAGAGGCGGGGCCACTTTTAGTAAAAAGGCTATAACTTTGGAACAGAATGACATATCATCACCAAACTCAGAACACATATGTAAAACCTCAGCCTTTGGTCAAATCCAAAAAATTGCGGAGCTTGACCACTTGGTGGCGCTATAATAGAGAAAAAACATAAAAATGGCTATAACTTCTCTACCGTCAGTCCAATCAACCTGAAAAATTGGTATGCAGTGTCTCTGTCCAATGTGCCATAAGGGTTTATGAGAACATTGGCGTATCTAAAAAAACATGGCCGCCATCGACCAACGAAGTTTGAGGTCCTATTAGACAAGGTTAACGAAGGTCAATCAGAACGAAACTCACTGGCCATGTTCGACTCATGGCTCTAAAGGTCTGTAGGAATTTTGAAAGAAATCGGCCACTAGTTGGCGCTAACGAGTTTTATGGCTCTGTAATCACGTGGTGTTTCACACATCCACACAATATGCATATCATTTGATAGATCTCCTCATGATGAACAACTTTGCCTCAAGAACCATTGCTGTCAATCAAATCGTTCATTAATTATTGACATATATGTGAAAAACCTACTTTTGCGAACTAGTCCTAGGTTTTTCACTCAATCTCGATCAAACCACTGCAGCGCACTTCTCCAGACTCTCTAGATCAATAATTATCAAAAAAATGTAGAATTTTGTCCTTTGGTTAGCTATAACGGGGTCATTTAGAAAAGGGGCGTGGTCACATATATCCAAAAGCCTATAAAACCTAAACAAAAACTCAAAACTTTACAAAAGTTGAAGAAAACATGTGTCAGATGACTCTTAAGAAGCATGCAAAGTTTCGTGAAGATCGGACCATAGGTGGCGCTATAACAGTTAAAAAGGCTTCAAAAACACAAGCTGTGTATGGTAAATGGCAAATGACAAACTGTTCATTGCTTAAGTCTTTTAAAAACATATATTCATTTAAACAAAATTAAAAAAAAAAACATTCAATAAAGGAGACAGTGTCTCACTTCATTAAGACTTGTTTGACTATTGAAATCTCCTGAATGAATGATTCAATGACATACTTTTTTTTTAAACGGGCATTTGTCGCCACCTCCTGGCGGAAGAGGATAAGCGTTACAATAGATACACCTGTTAAAATACTTACGTTTTGATCGCTACTGTAGACAATAAGTGTTTATACCCAAACTATAAACTTTTATCCCAGTACTTCTATTATTTAAATATATGTAACACCTAAATAATGATTATAATGTGGTTGAAAAGACTGTTTGTGTTGCTCTTTCTGCGTTCACATTTACTCCGACCTTCTGATTCATTAATATGGGCAGCGACAAAACCTGCTTCTCACGCTCCACTGACACTGGCGATGTGAAACAGTCCTAATAGACATAGATAACTCGTTGTCATTTAGGAATAAGATTGCGTGGGTGTTTGAATCGACGCCTCAATATTTTAAGGATTAATAGTGCAGCTCTAATGTAAACATGGCAAAATGTTGTGGGAGGATACTGTCACAAGATCTTGTGAAATCCGACTGATCTCGTCACATCCCTACCATTTAGATAGCCACTTAATAATAAGATCATGATCTACTGTACCGGAGTCTATAAAACCTAAAAGAAAAGAAAATTTCACAAACCTAAGTCAAATCATCATCATATGATTCTAAACAAGCCTGCATTTTAAAGACATCAGGCAAAAAAAGGCAATGTAACAGTTATAAAGCTCAAAAACTATGCATCGCTCTTTAAAATGTCATGAAATTACAACTATAACCACTAGATGGCAGTAGAAGACCACTAATGCCTCATTGAAATGAACAGTGCTATTCACAGATTTTCCATTCATTTCAATTCATGCAAAGACTAAATCACTATATAACATTTCAAATCACATTTAGTCAAAGTTTAACACTTCATTTAAACACATATATCATATTTGACAATAATACAAGATTATGATTACAGTGAAACCTGAAAACTATATATAAAATCTTAAAAAGACTTGCACTAAACATTTTGTCACCTACCATTTAATACACAAATCTCTTACGTGCAACAAAATGTGTGTGTGTGTGTGTGTGTGTGTGTAGTAATGCTTAATGAACATCAATATAACAGTTTAACTATTTAATTTCTGTTTGTGAGTGTATTCTCCATCATGGATGTGTTTTATTGTGTTAGCCATATATTTTACATTGGACTACATCTTAAATCCACACAACCTTTTATGATGCTAAACAGGCATGCAAAGTTTCATGAAGGTGGCACTATAACAGTTAAAACGGCTTCAAAAACAAAATTTCTATGGTAATTGGCCTCAACTTGCTAAAAACATGCAAATATATTCACACAACCACTAGATCTTCATATCATATGATATAGATGTCCTCATTCTGAACAACTTTGCCTCCAGGACCATTGCTGTCAATCCAACTATTCTTTAAATATGTTATATTATTTAAAAAAAAAACCTACTTTTGTAAACTAGTCCTAGGTTTTAAACTCAAAATACATAAAATCACTGTAGTAACATTCTCTGGACCCTCTAGATCAACAATTATCAAAAAAATGTTGAACATTTGCATTTAGTCAGTAAAAACAGCACCTCTTAATAATAAGATCATGATCTACTGTACCCAAAAATCTATAAATCCTAAAAGAAAACAAAATTTCACAAACCTAAGTAAAATCATTATCATATGATTCTGAAGAAGCATACAATTTTATCAACATAAGGCAAAAAAGGCAAATTTACAGTTAGAAACTTAAAACAATGCATCCTTTTTTTAAAACGCCATGAAATTGCAACTTTAACCACTAGATGGCAGTAGAAGACCATTAATGCATCATTAAACAGACTACAACAGTGCATTTCATGGCTTGTTTTCAATTAATTTCAATTTATACATAAACTAAATCACTGTTACAACATTTCAAATCACATTTAGTCAAAGTTTAACACTTAAATTATACAGATATATCATATTTGACAATAATACAAGATTATGATTACAGCGAAACCTGAAAATGATATATAAAATCTTAAAGACAATATTTGCACTAAACATTTTGTCACCTACCATTTATTACACAAATCTTCAAGGTGCAACAAATTATGTCTGTGTGTGTAAAAGCAGTAATGCTCAATGAACATTAATATAACAGTTTAACTATTTAATTTCTGTGTTTGTGAGTGTATTCTCCATCATGGATGTGTTTTAGTGTGTGTTTAACCATATATTTTGCGTTGGACTACATCTTAAATCCACATAACCTTAAAGGCCTTATTTGCTCGAACCCCGGTAATTGCTGCTTGCAGCTATATTATCTATTTGTAATTGATAGGATAATTTTTTTTTTCCTTAAAACTGATTGGGCAGCCCAAACCGTAAGGCCTACAGACTTGAAAGTTGGCCAGAAGGTAGAGCTCCCTGTGGGGACATTCTGACAAAGACTGAGCCTAATTGGCCTAAAGGTGGCGCTACAGCGCAAAAAACTAAAATTTATCAGTTTATTGGCCTAAGCTCGTAAACCGTTTGTCGCAGACTCAAAAACTTTACATCGTTGCGTTCCTTAGGTCAGCCCGAACAAAAGTGGAGGGCAAAATTTTTGAGCTGCGACGCACGGTTGACCCCGAAAAATGGACATGAATCCGAAACCTACTTTTGCGAACTAGTCCTAGGTTTTTCACCCAATCGGAACCAAACCAGTGCAGAAATATTCTCTGGACACTGAATATCAATAATTATCAAAAAAAAGTTGAACTTTTCACTCACGGTCACAAAGGGCCACCAAAACGTTCCAAAGTGACGGGGCCACTTTTACTAAAATGGCTATAACTTTTGAAAGGAATGAGATATCTTCACCAAACTTGGTACACATATGTATAAGCTTAATCTTTGGTCAAATCAAAAAAATTGCACAGCTCTGCCACTTGGTGGCGCTATAAGCCTGAAAAAACATAAAAATGACAATAAATATGCAATCGTTGGTCTGATCGACTTGAAAATTGGTATGCAGTGTCTCTGTCCAATGTGCCATAAGGATCTATGAGGACATTGGCGTATCTCAAAAAACATGGCCGCCATCGGCCAATGAAGTTTGAGCACCTGTTAGACAAGGTTAACGAAGGTCAATCGGAACAAAACTCACTGGGCATGTTCGACTCATGGCCCTAAAGGTCTGTAAGAATTTTGAAAGAAATCGGCCACTAGTTGGTGCTAACGAGTTTTTTGGATCTGTGATCGCGTGGCGTTTCACACATCTACACAATAAGCATATCATTTGATAGATCTCCTCATGCCGAGAAGCTTTGCCTCAAGAACCGTTGCTGTCAATCAAATCGTTCATTAATTATTCACAAATATGTTAAAAACCTACTTTTGCAAACTAGTCCTAGGTTTTTTGCTCAATCTCGATCAAACCACTGCAGCGGAGTTCTCCAGACGCTCTAGATCAATAATTATCAAAAAAATCTGGAATTTTGTCCTTTGGTTAGCTATAAAGGGGTCATTTAGAAAAGGCGTGTGGTCACATATACACAAAAGCCTATAAAACCTAAACAAAAGCTCAAAACTTTCCAAAAATTGGTAAGAACATGTGTCAGATGACTCTTAACAAGCATGCAAAGTTTCATGGAGATTGCAGCATAGATGGCACTATAACAGTTAAAAAGGCTTTAAAAACAAGATTTCTATGTAAAATGGCTTTTAAATTGTTAAAAAATGCTCATATATTCACACAGACACTACATCATACACTTACATCTGTATGATATATCCTCTCATTCTGAACAAATTTGCATACCACCTCAAAGGCCTTAAATGCTCGAACCCCGGTAATTGCTGCTTGCAGCTATATTTAGGGGTTCGAGTGCGTAGCACTGAAACCCTATTGTAATTGTTAGGATTTTTATTATTATTTTTATTATTATTTTTCTGCCGTAAAACTTATCGTGCAGACCAAACCGTAAGTCCTAGAGACTTCAAACTTGGCCAGATGGTAGACCTCAATTTGGGGAGAACCTATCAAAGTATGAGCCCAAACGGCCCATAGGTGGCGCTATAGTGCACCAAAACGCGAAAGTGCTCATAACTCCTAAACCGCTTGTCATAGACTCAAAAAAATTAGATATTTGGAATCCTTGGGTCAATACAAATTGAAAAACCACCCTGTGATTTGGGGTCCTGGAGGCCCCGTTTTCCCGCAAATTTTAATCATGTCCAAAACCTACTTTTGTGAACTAGTCCTAGGTTTTTCGCCCGATCGGAACCAAACCAGTGCAGAAATGTTCACTGGACAGTGAAGATCAATAATTATCAAAAAAATGTCATATTTCCACTCATCGTTGCGAAGGGGCCGCAAAAAGTTTGTCAGGTGGACGGCCATTTTTACTAAAATGGCTATAACTCATGAACCGAATGAGGTATCTTCACCAAACTCGGTACGCATGTAATATCGCATGTAATACGTGTAATATCTCAATCTTTGGTGAAATAAAAAAAATTGCAGAGCTTGACCACTTGGTGGTGCTATGAGATGCAAAAACACAAAAACAGCTATAATTACACAACTGTTAGTCCGATCGACCTCAAACTTGGTATGCAGTGTCTCTGTCCAATGTCCCACAAGGGTCTATGAGGACATTGGCGTATCTAAAAAACATGGCCGCCATCGGCCAATGAAGATTGAGCACCTATTAGACAAGCTTAACAGAGGCCGATCGGAACGAAACTCACTAGGCATATTCGACTCATGGCCATAAAGGTCTGTAAGAATTTTGAAACAAATCGGCCACTAGTTGGCGCTAACAAGTGTTTTGCCTCTGTAATCACGTGGTGTTTCACACATCCACAAAATATGCATATCATTTGATAGATCTCCTCATGATGAACAACTTTGCCTCTAGAACCATTGCTGTCAATCAAATCAATCATTAAATATTCACAAATATGTGAAAAAGCTACTTTTGCGAACTAGTCCTAGGTTTTTTGCTCAATCTTGATCAAACCACTGCAGTAATATTCTCTGGACTCTCTAGATCAATAATTATCAAAAAAATGTTGAATTTTGTCCTTTGGGTAGCTATAACGGTGTCATTTAGAAAAGGGGCGTGGCCACATATACCCAAAAGCCTATAAAACCTAAACAAAAACTCAAAACTTTACAAAAGTTGGAGAAAACATGTGTCAGATGACTCTTAAGAAGCATGTAAAATTTAATGGAGATCGGACCATAGATATCGCTATGACAGTCAAAAAGGCTTCAAAAACACGAAATTTCAAAAGTAAATTGCCTTAAATTGCTATAACATGCTCATATAATCACAGAAACACTAGAACTTCATACCATATGATAGATCTCCTCATGCTGAGCAACTTTGCCTCAAGAACCTTTGTTGTCAATCAAGTCGTTTATTACATATTCACAAATATGTGAAAAACCTACTTTTACGAACTAGTCCTAGGTTATTCACTCAATCTCGATCAAACCACTGCAGCACAGTTCTCCAGACTCTCTAGATTAATAATTATCAAAAAAAAGTTCAACTTTTGACTCACAGTCGCAAAGGGGCACCAAAACTTTCAAAAGAGGCGGGGCCACTTTTAGTAAAATGGCTATAACTTTGGAACAGAATGACATATCATCACCAAACTCGGAACATATATGTAAAATCTCATCCTTTGGTCAAATCCAAAAAATTGCGGAGCTTGACCACTTGGTGGCGCTATAATAGAGAAAAAACATAAAAATGGCTATAACTTCGCAACCGTCAGTCCAATCGACCTGAAAATTGGTATGCAGTGTCTCTGTCCAATGTGACATAAGGGTCTATGAGGACATTGGCGTATCTAAAAAAACATGGCCGCCATCGACCAATGAAATTTGAGCAGCTATTAGACAAGGTTAACGGAGGCCGATCGGAACGAAACTCACTGGGCATCTTCGACTCATGGCCCTAAAGGTCTGTAAGAATTTTGAAACAAATCGGCCACTAGTTGGCGCTAACGAGTTTTATGGCTCTGTAATCACGTGGTGTTTCACAAATCCACACAATATGCATACCATTTGATAGATCTCCTCATGATGAACAACTTTGCATCAAGAACCATTGCTGTCAATCAAATCGTTCATTAAATATTCACAAATATGTTAAAAACTTACTTTTGCGAACTAGTCCCTGGGTTTTCACTCAATCTCGATCAAACCACTGCAGTAATATTCTCTGGACTCTATAGATCAATAATTATCAAAAAAATGTTGAATTTTGTCCTTCAGTTAGCTGTAATGGGGCAATTTTACAAAAGCGGCGTGGCCACATATACCCAATAGCTTATAAAACCAAAACAAAAACTCAAAACTTTACGAAAATTGGTGAAAACATGTGTCAGATGATTCTTAACAAGCATGCAAAGTTTCATAGAGATTGGAGCATAGGTGGCGCAATAACAGTTAAAAAGGCTTTAAAAACAAGATTTCTATGGTAAATGGCCTCAAATTGTTAAAAAAAGCTCATCTATTCACAGAAACACTAGATCTTACACTTACATCTGTATGATATATCGTCTCATTCTGAACAAATGTGCATACCACCTCAAAGGCCTTAAATGCTCGAACCCCGGTAATTGCTGCTTGCAGCTATATTATCTATTTGTAATTGATAGGATAATTTTTTTTTCCCCTAAAACTGAATGGGCAGCCCAAACCGTAAGGCCTAGAGACTTGAAACTTGGCCAGAAGGTAGAGCTCCCTGTGGGGACATTCTGACAAAGACTGAGCCTAATCGGCCTAAAGGTGGCGCTACAGCGCAAAAAACTAAAATTTATCAGTTTATTGGCCTAAGCTCGTAAACCGTTTGTCGTAGACTCAAAAACTTTACATCGTTGCGTTCCTTGGGTCAGCCCGAACAAAAGTGGAGTGCGAAATTTTTGAGCTGCGACGCACGGTTGACCCCGAAAAATGGACGTGAATCCGAAACCTACTTTTGCAAACTAGTCCTAGGTTTTTCACCCAATCGGAACCAAACCAGTGCAGAAATATTCTCTGGACACTGAATATCAATAATTATCAAAAAAAAGTTGAACTTTTCACTCACGGTCACAAAGGGCCACCAAAACGTTCCAAAGTGACGGGGCCACTTTTACTAAAATGGCTATAACTTTTGAAAGGAATGAGATATCTTCACCAAACTTGGTACACATATGTATAAGCTTAATCTTTGGTCAAATCAAAAAATTGCGGAGCTTGACCACTTGGTGGCGCTATAAAACTGAAAAAACATATTATTGGCTATAAATGCACCGCCGTTAGTCCGATTGACTTGAAAATTGGTATGCAGTCTCTTGGACCAAAGGGGCACAAGTGTCTATGAGGACATTGGTGTATCTCAAAAAACATGGCCGCCATTGGCCAATGAAGTTTGAGCACCTGTTTGACAAGGTTAACAGAGGTCGATTGGAACGAAACTCACTGGGCATGTTCGACTCATGGCCCTAAAGGTCTGTAAGAATTTTGAAAGAAATCGGCCACTAGTTGGCGCTAACGAGTTTTTTTGCCTTTGTACACACGTGGTGTTTCACATATCCACACAATATGCATATCATTTGATAGATCTCCTCATGATGAACAACTTTGCCTCAAGAACCATTGCTGTCAATCAAATCGTTCATTAATTATTCACAATTATGTGAAAACCCTACTTTTGCGAACTAGTCCTAGGTTTTTTGCTCAATCTTGATCAGACCACTGCAGCACAATTCTCTGGACTCTCTAGATCAATAATTATCAAAAAAATGTGAAATTTTGTCATTTGGTTAGCCATAACGGGGTCATTTACAAAAGGGGCGTTGCCAAAAATACCCAAAAGCTTATAAAACCTAAACAAAAACTCAAAACTTTACGAAAATTGGGGAGAACATGTGACAGATGACTCTGAATAAGCATGCAAAGTTTTGTGAAGATCGGACCATAGGTGGCGCTATAACAGTTAAAAAGGCTTCAAAAACACAAGCAGTGTATGGTAAATGGCTTCAAACGGCTAAATATATGCACTTATATTTACACAAACACTAAATCTTCATATCATTTGATAGGTCTCCTCATGATGAACAACTTTGCCTCAAGAACCATTGCTGTCAACCAAATCCCTCATTAAATATTCACAAATATGTGAAAAACCTACTTTTGCGAACTAGTTCTAGGTTTTTTGCTCAATCTCGATCAAACCATTGCAGTAATATTCTCTGGACACTCTAGATCAATAATTATCAAAAAAATGTTGAATTTTGTCCTTCGGTTAGATGTAATGGGGGTATTTACAATAGGGCGTTGCCACATATACCCAAAAGCTTATAAAACCAAAACGAAAACTCAAAATGTTACGAAAATAGGAGAAAACCTGTGTCAGATGATTCTTAACAAGCATGCAAAGCTTCATGGAGATCAGAGCATAGATGGCGCAATAACAGTTAAAAAGGCTTTAAAAACAAGATTTATATGGTAAATGGCCTCAAATTGTTAAAAAATGCTCATCTATTCACACAAACACTAGATCTTACACTTACATCTGTATGATATATCCCCTCATTCTGAACAACTTTGCATACCACCTAAAAGGCCTTAATGCTCGAACCCCGGTAATTGCTGCTTGCAGCTATATTTATTATTATTATTATTATTATTATTATTTTCCGCTAAAACTGATCGTGCAGACCAAACCGTAAGGCCTAGAGAGCTGAAACTTGGGCAAAAGGTAGAGCTCCCCGGGGGGACGTTCTGACAAAGTCTCGCCCAAATCGGCCTAAAGGTGGTGCTACAGCGCAAAAAACAAAAATTTTTTACATTTTTGGCCCTAGCTCGTACAATTTTTGTCGTAGACTCAAAAACTTTACATTGTTGCAATCCTTGGGTCAATACGCACAAAAGTGCACAGGTGCAATTTGGGCTCTAGGACGTACCGTTTTTCCGCAAAATGGCCGAATGTCCGAACCCTACTTTTGCGAACTAGTCCTAGGTTTTTCACCCGATCGGAACCAAACCAGTGCAGAAATGTTCTCTGGACACTGAATATGAATAATTATCAAAAAAAGTTGAAATTTTGACTCATCGTTGCGAAAGGGCCCCAAAAAGTTTGTCAGGTGTAGGGCCATTTTTACTAAAATGGCTATAACTCATGAACCAAATGAGATATCTTCACCAAACTCGGTACACATGTGTATAAGCACAATCTTTGGTCAAATAAAAAAAATTGCTCAGCTCTGCCACTTGGTGGCGCTATAAGCCTGAAAAAACATAAAAATGACTATAACTATGCAATCGTTAGTCCGATCGACTTGAAAATTGGTATGCAGTGTCTCTGTCCAATGTGCCATAAGGGCCTATGAGGACATTGGCGTATCTCAAAACACATGGCTGCCATTGGCCAATGAAGTTTGAGCACCTATTAGACAAGGTTAACGAAGGTCAATCGGAATGAATCTCACTGGGCATGTTCGACTCATGGCCCTACACGTCTGTAAGAATTTTGAAAGAAATCGGTCACTAGTTGGCGCTAACGAGTTTTATGGCTCTGTAATCACGTGGTGTTTCACACATCCACACAATATGCATATCATTTGATAGATCTCCGCATGATGAACAACTTTGCCTCAAGAACCATTGCTGTCAATCAAACCGTTCATTAATTATTCACAAATATGTGAAGAACCTACTTTTGCGAACTAGTCCTAGGTTTTTTGCTCAATCTCTATCAAACCACTGCAGCGCAGTTCTCCAGACTCTCTAGATCAATAATTATCAAAAAAATGTGGAATTTTGTCCTTTGGGTAGCTATAACGGGGTCATTTAGAAAAGGGGCGGGGTCACATATACCCAAAAGCCTATCAAACCTAAACAAACACTCAAAACTTTACAAAAGTTGGAGAAAACATGTGTCAGATGACTCTTAACAAGCATGCAAAGTTTCGTGAAGATCGGACCATAGGTGGCGCTATAACAGTTAAAAAGGCTTCAAAAACACAAGGTGTGTATGGTAAATGGCTTCAAATGGCTAAATACATGCTCAAATATTCACACAAACACTAGATATTCATATCATTTGATAGATCTCCTCATGATGAACACCTTTGCCTCAAGAACCATTGCTGTCAATCAAACCGTTCATTAATTATTCACAAATATCTTAAAAACCTACTTTTGCGAACTAGTCCTAGGGTTTTTGCTTAATCTCGATCAAACTACTGCAGTAATATTCTCTGGACTCTCTAGATCAATAATTATCAACAAAATGTTGAATTTTGTCCTTCGGTTAACTATAACAGGGTCATTTACAACAGGGGCGTGGCCACATATACCCAAAAGCCTATCAAAACTAAAGAAAAACTCAAAACGTTACGAAAATTGGTGAAAACATGTGTCAGAGGATTCTTAACAAGCATGCAAAGTTTCGCGAAGATCGGACCATAGGTGGCGCTATAACAGTTAAAAAGGCTTCAAAAACACAAGCTGTGTATGGTAAATGGCAAATGACAAACTGTTCATTGCTTAAGTCTTTTAAAAACATATATTCATTTAAACAAAATAAAAAGAAAAAAAACATTCAATAAAGGAGACAGTGTCTCACTTCATTAAGACTTGTTTGACTATTGAAATTTCCTGAATGAATGATTTAATGACATACCTTTTTTTTTAAACGGGCAGTTGTCGCCACCTCCTGGCGGAAGAGGAGAAGCGTGACAATAGATACACGTGTTAAAATACTTTCGTTTTTATCGCTACTGTAGACAATAAGTGTTTATGCCCAAACTATAAACTTTTATCCCAGTACTTCTATTATTTAAATATCTGTAACACAGAAATAATCATTATAATGTGGTTGAAAAGACTGTTTGTGTTGCTCTTTCTGCGTTCACATTTACTCCGATCTTCTGATTCATTAACATGGCAGCGACAAAACCTGCTTTTCACGCTCCACTGACACTGGCGATGTGAAACAGTCCTAATAGACAAAGATAACGTGTTGTCATTTAGGAATAAGCTCGCTTGGGTGTTTGAATCGACACCTCAATATTTTAAGGATTAATAGTGCAGCTCTAATGTAAACACGGCAAAATGTTGTGGGAGGATACTGTCACGAGATCTCGAGAAATCCGACTGGTCTCGTCACATCCCTACCATTTAGATAGCCACTTAATAATAAGATCATGATCTACTGTACCCGAGTCTATAAAACCTAAAAGAAAAGAAAATTTCACAAACCTAAGTCAAATCATCATCATATGATTCTAAAAAAGCCTGCATTTTAAAGACATCAGGCAAAAAAGGCAATGTAACAGTTATAAAGCTTAAAAACTATGCATCGCTCTTTAAAATGTCATGAAATTACAACTATAACCACTAGATGGCAGTAGAAGACCACTAATGGCTCATTGAAATGAACAGTGCTATTCCCAGATTTTCCATTTATTTCAATTCATGCAAAGACTAAATCACTGTTATAACATTTCAAATCACATTTAGTCAAAGTTTAACACTTCATTTAAACACATATATCATATTTGACAATAATACAAGATTATGATTACAGTGAAACCTGAAAATTATATATAAAATCTTAAAAAGACTTGCACTAAACATTTTGTCACCTACCATTTAATACACAAAGCTCTTATGTGCAACAAAATGTGTGCAGTAATGCTTAATGAACATTAATGTAACAGTTTAACTATTTAATTTCTGTTTGTGAGTGTATTCTCCATCATGGATGTGGCCACATAATAAGATGATCATGAGCTACTGTACCCAAAAGTCTATAAAACCTAAAAGAAAACAAAATTTCACAAAACTAAGTAAAATCATCATCATACGATTTTAAACAAACATACATTTCATAGACATTAGGCAAAAAAGGCCATGTAACAGTTATAAAGCTTAAAAGTAATGGATCTCTCTTTAAAACGTGAAATTGCAACTATACCCACTAGATGGCAGTAGAAGACCACTAATGGGTCACTGAAATGACTAGAACAGTGCATTTTCATGGTTTCAAGCTTTAATTTCATACAAAGATGATACTAAATCAATGTTATATCATTTCAAATCACATTTAGTAAAACTTTACCACTTCATTTATACAGATGTATTACATTTGACAATTATGCAAGATTATGATTACAGGGAAACCTGAAAATGATATATAAACTCTTAAAAACATAAGACTTACAGTAAGCATTTTGTCACCTACTATTTATGACCGAAATCTCTTATGTGCAACAAAATGTGTGTGTGTGTGTGGGTGTGTGCGTAATAATGCTTAATGAACTTTAATATAATAGTTTAACTATTTCATATTCTGTGTTTGTGATTGTATTGTCCATCATAGATGTGCTGTAGTGTTAGCCATATATTTTGGGTTGGACTACATCCTAAAACCATAGCAACCATAGCATCGGATCATAGGTGGCGCTATAACAGTTAAAAAGGCTTCAAAAACACAACATTTCTATTGTAATTGGCCTCGAATTGCTAACAAGTGCTCATTTTTTCACACAAACACTAGATCTTCATACCATATGATAGATCTCCTCATTCTCAACAATTTTTTGTCTAAGACCATTGCTGTCAATCCAACTGTTCTTTAAATATGTTCTTTAAATGTACTGTACCCAAAAGCCTAACATTTTTAAAAGAAAGCTTTCAACGTCTCAAAACTGTGACAAAAATGACAAATAATCTCATTCTAAACAAATATGCAAAATTTAAGAGAGACTGGGCAAAAATAACACTATAATAGTTATGATGTTTAAAATCTCAGTGTTTGTATGAGACATTGCATGAAATTGCAATAATAAGAACTAGATGTCAGTAGAAGACCACTAATGGGCTTATTCAGCTGAACAGAACTGTTTTTAATAGGTTTGATGATCGATTAACACTTATAAAATCACTGTTATAACATTTAAAATCACATTTAGGCAAAGCTTAAAATTTTGTTCATACAGACATATCAGTTTTTTACAATTATGCCACATTATGATTACAGTGAAATATGAAAAAGACACAAACTGTTACAAAGAGAATACTTGCAAGTAAAAGTGTTGGCCCATATCATTTATTTCAAATATCTGTACAAGAAAATGTGTATGCATGTATGTCTCTGTGTGTGTAAACATATTTATTCAGTATTAATATATTAGTTTAAACTTTTCGTTTCTGTGTGTGTATTTCTGTGAGCATATTGTCCATTTTGGATGTGTTTTACTGTCAGCCATGAATCCAGGTTGGCCTAGACCCTAAGCATACCACCTTAAAGACCTTAAAATGCTCGAACCCCGATAATTGCTGCTTGCAGCTATATTATTAGGGGTTCGAGCGCGTAGCGCTGAAACCCTATTGTAATTGTTAGGATTTTTTTAGGGGTTCGAGCGCGTAGCGCTGAAACCCTATTGTAATTGTTAGGATTTTTTTTATTATTATTATTATTATTATTATTATTATTCTTCCCTAGAACTGATCGTGCAGCCCAAACCGTAAGGCCTAGAGAGCTGAAACTTGGTCAGAAGGTAGTAGTCCTCCTCGCTACTCAGGCGCAAAGAACCGGCCCAATCGGCCTAAAGGTGGCGCTACAGCGCCAAAAACTAACTTTTTTTACATTTTTGGCCCTAGCTCGTACATTTTTTGTCGTAGACTCAAAAAATTTACATCGTTGCGATCCTTGGGTCAATACGCACAAAAGTGTACTGGCGCAGATTTTTCGTACGAAGCCCGGTTTTTCCGCAAAATGGCCGAATGTCCGAAACCTACTTTTGCGAACTAGTCCTAGGTTTTTCGCCCGATTGGAACCAAACCAGTGCAGAAATGTTCTCTGGACAGTGAATATCAATAATTATCAAAAAAAAGTTGAAATTTTGACTCACGGTCGAATAGGAATGCCAAAACGTTCTATGATAACATTACCAAATTCTTATATTTGGCTATAACTTTTGAATGGAATGAGATATCTACACCAAACTCGGTACACATGTGCATAAGCTCAATCTTTGGTCAAATAAAAAAAATTGCACAGCTCTGCCACTTGGTGGCGCTATAAGCCTGAAAAAACATATTATTGGCTATAAATACACCGCCGTTAGTCAGATTGACTTGAAAATTGGTATGCAGTCTCTTGGACTAAAGGGGCACAAGTGTCTATGAGGACATTGGCGTATCTCAAAAAACATGGCCGCCATCGGCCAACGAAGTTTGAGCACCCATTAGACAAGGTTAACAGAGGCCGACCGGAACGAAACTCACTGGGCATATTCGACTCATGGCCCTAAAGGTCTGTAAGAATTTTGAAAGAAATCGGCCACTAGTTGGCGCTAACGAGTTTTATGGCTCTGTAATCACGTGGTGTTTCACACATCCACACAATATGCATATCATTTGATAGATCTCCTCATGATGAACAACTTTGCCTCAAGAACCATTGCTGTCAATCAAATCGTTCATTAATTATTCAAAAATATGTCAAAAACCTACTTTTGCGAACTAGTCCTAGGTTTTTCGCTCAATCTCGATCAAACCACTGCAGCGCAGTTCTCCAGACTCTCTAGATCAATAAATATCAAAAAAATGTGGAATTTTGTCCTTTGGGTAGCTATAACGGGGTCATTTAGAAAAGGGGCGTGGCCACATATACCCAAAAGCCTATCAAACCTAAACAAAAACTCAAAACTTTACAAAGTTGAGAAAACATGTCAGGGATGACTCTTAACAAGCATGTAAAATTTCATGGAGATCGACCTTAGGTGGCGACAGTTAAAAAGGCTTCAACAACACTCTAAATTTCAAAAGTAAATTGCCTTTAAATTGCTATAACATGCCTGTTGCTATAATCACAGAAACACTAGAACTTCTTCATACCACCATATGATAGATCTCCTCATGCTGAGCAACTTTGCCTCAAGAACCATTGCTGTCAATCAAGTCATTTATTACATATTCACAAATATGTGAAAACCCCACTTTTGCAAACTAGTCTTAGGTTATTCACTCGATTTCGATCAAACCACTGCAGCACAGTTCTCCAGACTCCCTAGATCAATAATTATCAAAAAAAAGTTAAACTTTTGACTCACAGTCGCAAAGGGGCGCCAAAACGTTCAAAAGAGGCGGGGCCACTTTTAGTAAAATGGCTATAACTTTGGAACAAAATGACGAATCATCACCAAACTCAGAACACATATATAAAAGCTCAGCCTTTGGTCAAATCCAGAAAATTGTGGAGCTTGACCACTTGGTGGCGCTATAATAGAGAAAAAATATAAAAATGGCTATAACTTCGCAACCGTCAGACCAATCAACCTGAAAATTGGTATGCAGTGTCTCTGTCCAATGTGCCATAAGGGTCTATGAGAACATTACGATCTCAAAACATAATTTAACGAATCTATTGAAATTTAAGAGCACCTATTGGTGGGACAAGCAAGGTTAACGGAGGCCGATCGGAACGAAAACTCACCGGCATGTTCGACTCATGGTCCTAAAGGTCTTGTAAGAATTTTGAAAGAAATCGTCACCATATTGGAGCCAATGGGTTTATGGTTTGTAATCAATGGTGTTTCAAATCCACACAATATGCATACCATTTGATAGATCTCCTCATGATGAACAACTTTGCCTCAAGAACCATTGCTGTCAATCAAATCGTTCATTAAATATTCACAAATATGCTAAAAACCTACTTTTGCGAACTAGTCCTAGGTTTTTCGCTTAATCTCGATCAAACCACTGCAGTAATGTTCTCTGGACTCTCTAGATCAATAATTATCAAAAAAAATGTTGAATTTTGTCCTTTAGTTATCTGTAATGGGGCCATTTACAAAAGAGGTGTGGCCACATATACCCAAAAGCTTATAAAACCAAAACGAAAACTCAAAACTTTACGAAAATTGGTGATAACATGTGTCAGATGATTCTTAACAAGCATGCAAAGTTTCATGGAGATCGGACTATAGGTGGCGCTATAACAGTTAAAAAGGCTTTAAAAACAAGATTTCTATGGTAAATGGCCTCAGATTGTTAAAAAATGCTCATCTATTCACACAAACAATTAGATCTTACACCCTACATCTGTATGATATATCCCCATTCTGGAACAATAACTTTGTGACTCCACCTTTAAAGGCCTTATATGTTCTAACCCTCGGTAATTGCTGTGCTTGTAGTTATATTTAGGTTCAGCGCCAGCTGGAAACCCTATTGTACTGCTAGATTTTATTATTATTATTGGCTATTATTATTATTCTTCCTAGAACTGATCGCAGCCCAAACCGTAAGGCGCCCAGAGAGCCGGAAACTCCTATTGGGAAATGTAGTAGTCACCCCTACCTGGCGCGAAGAACCGCCCAATCGGCTCAAAGGTGGCGCCACAGCAACCGAACCCTTTTGCTACATTTTTATTCTGCTCGGTATTATTTTTTACCGGACTCGCAAAATTTACATCAAGCAGGATCCTTAGTCAATATCAAAAGTGTAATTGGCGCAGATTTTTCGTACGAAGCCCGGTTTTTCCGCAAAATGGCCGAATGTCCGAAACCTACTTTTGTTAACTAGTCCTAGGTTTTTCGCCCGATCGGAACCAAACCAGTGCAGAAATGTTCTCTGGACACTGAATATCAATAATTATCAAAAAAAAGTTGAAATTTTGACTCATCGTTGCGAAGGGGCCCCAAAAAGTTTGTCAGGTGGAGGACCATTTTACTAAAATGGCTATAACTCATGAACCAAATGAGATATCTTCACCAAACTCGGTACACATGTGTATAAGCTTAATCTTTGGTCAAATAAAAAAAAATGCACAGCTCTGCCACTTGATGGCGCTATAAGCCTGAAAAAACATAAAAATGCAATAACTATGCAATCGTTAGTCTGATCGACCTGAAAATTGGTATGCAGTGTCTCTGTCCAATGTGTCATAAGGGTCTATGAGGACATTGGCGTATCTCAAAAAACATGGCCGCCATCGGCCAATGAATTTTGAGCACCCATTAGACAAGGTTAACGAAGGTCAATCGGAACTAAACTCACTGGGCATGTTCGACTCATGGCCCTAAAGGTCTGTAAGAATTTTGAAACAAATCGGCCACTAGTTGGCGCTAACGAGTTTTTTGCCTCTGTAACATGCCTCACTCGCGTGGCGTTTCACACATCCACAAAATATGCATATCATTTGATAGATCTCCACATGCTGAGCACCTTTGCCTCAAGAACCATTGCTGTCAATCAAACCGTTCACTAATTATTCACAAATATGTGAAAAACCTACTTTTGCTAACTAGTCCTAGGTTTTTCGCTCAATCTCGATCAAACCACTGCAGCGCAGTTCTCCAGACTCTCTAGATCAATAATTATCAAAAAAATGTGGAATTTTGTCCTTTGGGTAGCTATAACGGGGTCATTTAGAAAAGGGGCGTGGCCACATATATCCAAAAGCCTATCAAACCTACACAAAAACTCAAAACTTTACGAAAGTTGGAGAAAACATGTGGCAGATGACTCTTAACAAGCATGTAAAATTTCATGGAGATCAGACTATAGGTGGCGCTATGACAGTTAAAAAGCCTTCAACAACACGAAATTTCAAAAGTAAATTGCCTTAAATTGCTATAACATGCTCATATAATCACAGAAACACTAGAACTTCATACCATATGATAGATCTCCTGATGCTGAGCAACTTTGCCTCAAGAACCTTTCATATCAATCAAGTCGTTTATTACATATTCACAAATATGTGAAAAACCTACTTTTGCGAACTAGTCCTAGGTTATTCACTCGATCTCGATCAAACCACTGCAGCACAGTTCTCCAGACTCCCTAGATCAATAATTATCAAAAGAAAGTTAAACTTTTGACTCACAGTCGCAAAGGGGCACCAAAACGTTCAAAAGAGGTGGGGCCACTTTTAGTAAAATGGCTATAACTTTGGAACAGAATGACATATCATCACCAAACTCAGAACACATGTGTAAAAGCTCAGCCTTTGGTCAAACAAAAAAAAATTGCACAGTTCTACCACTTGGTGGCGCTATAAGCCTGAAAAAACATAAAAATGACTATAACTATGCAATCGTTGGTCCGATCGACTTGAAAATTGGTATGCAGTGTCTTAGTCCAATGCGGCATAAGGGTCTATAAGGACATTGGCGTATCTCAAAAAACATGGCCGCAATCGACCAATGAAATTTGAGCACCTATTAGACAAGGTTAACGGAGGCCGATCGGAACGAAACTCACTGGGCATGTTTGACTCATGGCCCTAAAGGTCTGTAAGAATTTTGAAACAAATCGGCCACTAGTTGGCGCTAACAAGTTTTATGGCTCTGTAATCACGTGGTGTTTCACACATCCACACAATATGCATATCATTTGATAGATCTCCTCATGATGAACAACTTTGTTTCAAGAACCATTGCTGTCAATCAAACCGTTCATTAATTATTCAATAATATGTCAAAAACCTACTTTTGCGAACTAGTCCTAGGTTTTTCACTCAATCTCGATCAAACCACTGCAGTCATATTCTCTGGACTCTCTAGATCAATAATTATCAAAAAAATGTTGAATTTTGTCCTTCGGTTAGCTGTAATAGGGCCATTTACAATAGGGGCGTGGCCACATATACCCAAAAGCTTATAAAACCAAAACGAAAACTCAAAACGTTATGAAAATTGGACAAAACATGTGTCAGATGATTCTTAACAAGCATGCAAAGTTTCATGGAGATCGGAGCATAGGTGGCGCAATAACAGTTAAAAAGGCTTTAAAAACAAGATTTCTATGGTAAATGGCTTCAAATTGTTAAAAAATGCTCATCTATTCACACAAACACTAGATCTTACACTTACATCTGTATGATATATCCCCTCATTCTGAACAACTTTGCATACCACCTCAAAGGCCTTAAATGCTCGAACCCCGGTAATTGCTGCTTGCAGCTATATTATCTATTTGTAATTGATAGGATAATTTTTTTTTCCCTAAAACTGAATGGGCAGCCCAAACCGTAAGGCCTAGAGACTTGAAACTTGGCCAGAAGGTAGAGCTCCCTGTGGGGACATTCTGACAAAGACTGAGCCTAATCGGCCTAAAGGTGGCGCTACAGCACAAAAAACTAAAATTTATCAGTTTATTGGCCTAAGCTCGTAAACCGTTTGTCGTAGACTCAAAAACTTTACATCGTTGCGTTCCTTGGGTCAGCCCGAACAAAAGTGGAGTGCGAAATTTTTGAGCTGCGACGCACGGTTGACCCCGAAAAATGGACGTGAATCCGAAACCTACTTTTGCGAACTAGTCCTAGGTTTTTCACCCAATCGGAACCAAACCAGTGCAGAAATATTCTCTGGACACTGAATATCAATAATTATCAAAAAAAAGTTGAACTTTTCACTCACGGTCACAAAGGGCCACCAAAACGTTCCAAATTGACGAGGCCACTTTTAGTAAAATGGCTATAACTTTTCAAAGGAATGAGATATCTTCACCAAACTTGGTACACATATGTATGAGCTTAATCTTTGGTCAAATCAAAAAAATTGCGGAGCTTGACCACTTGGTGGCGCTATAAAACTGAAAAAATATATTATTGGCTATAAATACACCGCCGTTAGTCCGATTGACTTGAAAATTGGTATGCAGTCTCTTGGACCAAAGGGGCACAAGTGTCTATGAGGACATTGGCGTATCTCAAAAAACATGGCCGCCATTGGCCAATGAAGTTTGAGCACCTATTTGACAAGGTTAACGGAGGTCGATTGGAACGAAACTCGGTGGGCATGTTCGACTCATGGCCCTAAAGGTCTGTAAGAATTTTGAAACAAATCGGCCACTAGTTGGCGCTAACGAATTTTTTGGATCTGTAAACGCGTGGCGTTTCACACATCTACACAATATGCACATTATTTGATAGATCTCCTCATGATGAACAACTTTGCCTCAAGAACCATTGCTGTCAATCAAATCGTTCATTAAATATTCACAAATATGCTAAAAACGTACTTTTGCGAACTAGTCCTAGGTTTTTCGCTTAATCTCGATCAAACCACTGCAGTAATGTTCTCTGGACTCTCTAGATCAATAATTATTAAAAAAATGTTGAATTTTGTCCTTTAGTTAGCTGTAATGGGGCCATTTACAAAAGAGGCGTGGCCACATATACCCAAAAGCTTATAAAACCAAAACGAAAACTCAAAACTTTACGAAAATTGGTGATAACATGTATCAGATGATTCTTAACAAGCATGCAAAGTTTCATGGAGATTGGAGCATAGGTGGCACAATAAGAGTTAAAAAGGCTTTAAAAACAAGATTTCTATGGTAAATGGCCTCAAATTGTTAAAAAATGCTCATTTATTCACACAAACACTAGATCTTACACTTACATCTGTATGATATATCGTCTCATTCTGAACAAATTTGCATACCACCTCAAAGGCCTTAAATGCTCGAACCCCGTTAATTGCTGCTTGCAGCTATATTTATTATTAGGGGTTCGAGCGCGTAGCGCTGAAACCCTATTGTAATTGTTAGGATTTTTTTTATTATTATTATTATTATTATTCTTCCCTAAAACTGAATGTGCAGCCCAAACCGTAAGGCCTAGAGAGCTGAAACTTGGTCAGATGGTAGTAGTCATCCTCGCTACTCAGATACAAAGACTCAGCCAAATCGGCCTATAGGTGGCGCTACAGCGATCAAAAACGCGAAAGTGCTCATAACTCCTAAACCGCTTGTCGTAGACTCAAAAATTTTACATTTTTGGAATCCTTGGGTCAATACAAATTTAAAAACCCCCCTGTGATTTGGGGTCCTGGAGGCCCCGTTTTTCCGCAAATGTTAATTATGTCCGAAACCTACTTTTGCGAACTAGTCCTAGGTTTTTCGCCGGATCGGAACCAAACCACTGCTGAAATATTCTCTGGACAGTGAATACCAATAATTATCAAAAAAATGTCAAAATTCGACTCATCATTGCGAAAGGGCCCCAAAAAGTTTGTCAGGTGGAGGGCCATTTTTACTAAAATGGCTATAACTCATGAACCAAATGAGATATCTTCACCAAACTTGGGAAACCTATGTATAAGCTCAATCTTTGGTCAAATAACAAAAATTGCACAGCTCTGCCACTTGATGGCGCTATAAGCCTGAAAAAACATAAATTGACTATAACTATGTAATCGTTAGTCTGATCGACCTGAAAATTGGTATGCAGTGTCTCTGTCCAATGTGCCATAAGGGTCTATGAAGACATTGGCGTATCTCAAAAAACATGGCCGCCATCGGCCAACGAAATTTGAGCACCCATTAGACAAGGTTAACAGAGGCCGATCGGAACGAAACTCACTGGGCATATTCGACTCATGGCCCTAAAGGTCTGTAAGAATTTTGAAACAAATCGGCCACTAGTTGGCGCTAACGAGTTTTTTGCCCCTCTAACGTGCCTCACTCATGTGGTGTTTCACACATCCACACAATATGCATATCATTTGATAGATCTCCACATGCTGAGCAACTTTGCCTCAAGAACCATTGCTGTCAATCAAATCATTCATTAATTATTCACAAATATGTGAAAAACCTACTTTTGCGAACTAGTCCTAGGTTTTTCGCTCAATCTCGATCAAACCACTGCAGTAATATTCTCTGGACTCTCTAGATCAATAATTATCAAAAAAATGTGGAATTTTGTCCTTCGGTTAGCTATAACGGTGTTATTTACAAAAGGGGCGTGGCCACATATACCCAAAAGCCTATAAAACCTAAACAAAAACTCAAAACTTTACAAAAGTTGGTGAAAACATGTGTCAGATGACTCTTAACAAGCATGTAAAATTTCATGGAGATCGGACCATAGGTGGCGCTATGACAGTTAAAAAGGCTTCAACAACACGAAATTTCAAAATTAAATTGCCTTAAATTGCTGTAACATGCTCATATAATCACAGAAACACTAAAACTTCATACCATATGATAGATCTCCTCATGCTGAGCAACTTTGCCTCAAGAACCCCTGCTGTCAATCAAGTCGTTTATTACATATTCACAAATATGTGAAAAACCTACTTTTGCGAACTAGTCCTAGGTTATTCACTCAATCTCGATCAAATCACTGCAGCACAGTTCTCCAGACTCCCTAGATCAATAATTATCAAAAAAAAGTTAAACTTTTGACTCACAGTCGCAAAGGGGCGCCAAAACGTTCAAAAGAGGCAGGGCCCCTTTTAGTAAAATGGCTATAACTTTGGAACAGAATGACATATCATCCCCAAACTCGGAACATATATGTAAAATCTCAGCCTTTGGTCAAATCCAAAAAATTGCGGAGCTTGACCACTTGGTGGCGCTATAATAGAGAAAAAACATAAAAATGGCTGTAACTTCGCAACCGTCAGTCCAATCAACCTTAAAATTGGTATGCAGTGTCTCTGTCCAATGTGCCATAAGGGTCTATGAGGACATTGGCGTATCTCAAAAAACATGGCCGCCATCGACCAACGAAGTTTGAGCACCTATTAGACAAGGGTAACAGAGGCCGATCGGAACGAAACTCACTGGCCATGTTTGACTCATGGCCCTAAAGGTCTGTAAGAATTTTGAAAGAAATCGGCCACTAGTTGGCGCTAACGAGTTTTATGGCTCTGTAATCACGTGGTGTTTCACACATCCACACAATATGCATATCATTTGATAGATCTCCTCATGATGAACAACTTTGCCTCAAGAACCATTGCTGTCAATCAAATCGTTCATTAATTATTCAAAAGTATGTCAAAAACCTACTTTTGCGAACTAGTCCTAGGGTTTTCGCTCAATCTCGATCAAACCACTGCAGTCATATTCTCTGGACTCTCTAGATCAATAATTATCAAAAAAATGTGGAATTTTGTCCTTTGGTTAGCTATAACGGTGCCATTTACAAAATAAGTGTGGCCACATACACCCAAAAGCCTATAGAACCTAAACAAAAACTGAAAACTTTATGAAAATTGGTGAGATCATGTCTCAGGTGACTCTTAATAAGCATGCAAAGTTTCGTGAAGATCGGACCATAGGTGGCGCTATAACAGTTAAAAAGGCTTCAAAAACACAAGCTGTGTATGGTAAATGGCTTCAAACGGCTAAATATATGCACTTATATTTACACAAACACTAGATCTTCATATCATTTGATAGATGTCCTCATGATGAACAACTTTGCCTCAAAAACCATTGCTGTCAACCAAATTGCTCATTAAATATTCACAAATATGTGAAAAACCTACTTTTGCGAACTAGTTCTAGGTTTTTTGCTCAATCTCGATCAAACCATTGCAGTAATATTCTCTGGACACTCTAGATCAATAATTATCAAAAAAATGTTGAATTTTGTCCTTCGGTTAGATGTAATGGGGGTATTTACAATAGGGCGTGGCCACATATACCCCAAAGCTTATAAAACCAAAACGAAAACTCAAAATGTTACGAAAATTGGAGAAAACCTGTGTCAGATGATTCTTAACAAGCATGCAAAGCTTCATGGAGATCAGAGCATAGGTGGCGCAATAACAGTTAAAAAGGCTTTAAAAACAAGATTTATATGGTAAATGGCCTCAAATTGTTAAAAAATGCTCATCTATTCACACAAACACTAGATCTTACACTTACATCTGTATGATATATCCCCTCATTCTGAACAACTTTGCATACCACCTAAAAGGCCTTAATGCTCGAACCCCGGTAATTGCTGCTTGCAGCTATATTTAGGGGTTCGAGCGCGTAGCGCTGAAACCCTATTGTAATTGTTAGGATTTTTATTATTATTTTTATTATTATTTTTCTGCCGTAAAACTTATCGTGCAGACCAAACCGTAAGGCCTAGAGACTTCAAACTTGGCCAGATGGTAGACCTCAATTTGGGGAGACCCTATCAAAGTATGAGCCCAAACGGCCCATAGGTGGCGCTATAGTGAACCAAAACGCGAAAGTGCTCATAACTCCTAAACCGCTTGTCATAGACTCAAAAAAATTAGATATTTGGAATCCTTGGGTCAATACAAATTGAAAAATCCCCCTGTGATTTGGGGTCCTGGAGGCCCCGTTTTCCCGCAAATTTTAATCATGTCCAAAACCTACTTTTGTGAACTAGTCCTAGGTTTTTAGCCCGATCGGAACCAAACCAGTGCAGAAATGTTCACTGGACAGTGAAGATCAATAATTATCAAAAAAATGTCATATTTCCACTCATCGTTGCGAAGGGGCCGCAAAAAGTTTGTCAGGTGGAGGGCCATTTTTACTAAAATGGCTATAACTCATGAACCGAATGAGGTATCTTCCCCAAACTCGGTACGCATGTGTAATATCTCAATCTTTGGTGAAATAAAAAAAATTGCCGAGCTTGACCACTTGGTGGCGCTATGAGATGCAAAAACACAAAAACAGCTATAATTACACAACTGTTAGTCCGATCGACCTCAAACTTGGTATGCAGTGTCTCTGTCCAATGTCCCACAAGGGTCTATGAGGACATTGGCGTATCTAAAAAAACATGGCCGCCATCGGCCAATGAAGATTGAGCCCCTATTAGACAAGCTTAACAGAGGCCGATCGGAACGAAACTCACTAGGCATATTCGACTCATGGCCATAAAGGTCTGTAAGAATTTTGAAACAAATCGGCCACTAGTTGGCGCTAACAAGGTTTTTGCCTCTGTAATCACGTGGTGTTTCACACATCCACAAAATATGCATATCATTTGATAGATCTCCTCATGATGAACAACTTTGCCTCTAGAACCATTGCTGTCAATCAAATCAATCATTAAATATTCACAAATATGTGAAAACGCTACTTTTGCGAACTAGTCCTAGGTTTTTTGCTCAATCTCGATCAAACCACTGCAGTAATATTCTCTGGACTCTCTAGATCAATAATTATCAAAAAATTGTGGAATTTTGTCCTTCGGTTAGCTATAACGGTGTTATTTACAAAAGGGGCGTGGCCACATATACCCAAAAGCCTATAAAACCTAAACAAAAACTCAAAACTTTACAAAAATTGGTGAGAACATGTGTCAGGTGACTCTTAACAAGCATGCAAAGATTTGTGAAGATCGGACCATAGGGGGCGCTATAACAGGTAAAAAGGCTTCAAAAACACAAGCTGTGTATGGTAAATGGCTTCAAATGGCTAAATAAATGCTCATATATTCACACAAACACTAGATCTTCATATCATTCGATAGATCTCTTGATGAACAACTTTGCCTCAAGAACCATTGCTGTCAATCAAATCGTTCATTAAATATTCACCAATATGTTAAAAACCTACTTTTGCGAATTAGTCCTAGGTTTTTCGCTCAATCTTGACCAAACCACTGCAGTAATATTCTCTGGACTCTCTAGATCAATAATTATCAAAAAAAAAGTTAAACTTTTGACTCACGGCTGTAAAGGGGTGCCAAAACGTTCGAAAGAGGCATGGTCACTTTTACTAAAATGGCTATAACTTTTGAACAGAATGACATATCATCACCAAACTCAGCACACATGTGTACAAGCTAAATCTGTGGTATATTCCAAAAAAATTGCCGAGCTTGACCACTTGGTGGCGCTATAAGAGCAAAAATACTTAAAAATGGCTATAACTACGCAACCGTCAGTCCAATCGATCTGAAAATTGGTATGCAATGTCTTAGTCCAATGTGGCATAAGGATCTACGAGGACATTTGCTTATCTTGAAAAACATGGCCGCAATCGACCAATGAAGTTTGAGCGCCTATTAGACAAGGTTAATGGAGGCTGATCGGAACGAAACTCACTGGGCATGTTTGACTCATGGTCCTAAAGGTCTGTAAGAATTTTGAAAGAAATCGGCCACTAGTTGTCGCTAACAAGTTTTTTTGCCTCTGTACACACATGGTGTTTCACACATCCACACAATATGCATATCATTTGATAGATCTCCTCATGCTGAGCAACTCGGCTCAAGAACCATTGCCAATCAAACCTTTATTAATTATTCAATAAATATGTTAAAACCTACTTTGCGAATCCAGTCCTTAGGTTTTTTCGTCAATTCGATCAAACCACTGTTCTCAACTTAGATCATCAATTATCAAAATGTGGATTTTGTCCTTTGGGTAGCTTAAAACGTCATTTAGAAAGGGCGTAATACATATACCCAAAAGCCTATCAAACCTAAATGCAAACTCAAAACTTTACAAAAGTTGGAGAAAACATGTGTCAGATGACTCTTAACAAGCATGTAAAATTTCATGGAGATGGGACCATAGGTGGCGCTATGACAGTTAAAAAGGCTTCAACACCACGAAATTTCAAAAGTAAATTGCCTTAAATTGCTATAACATGCTCATATAATCACAGAAACACTAGAACTTCATACCATATGATAGATCTGCTCATGCTGAGCAACTTTGCCTCAAGAACCATTGCTGTCAATCAAGTCGTTTATTACATATTCAAAAATATGTGAAAAACCCACTTTTGCGAACTAGTCCTAGGTTATTCACTCGATCTCGATCAAACCACTGCAGCACAGTTCTCCAGACTCCCTAGATCAATAATTATGAAAAAAAAGTTAAACTTTTGACTCACAGTCGCAAAGGGGCGCCAAAATGTTCAAAAGAGGCGGGGCCACTTTTAGTAAAAAGGCTATAACTTTGGAACAGAATGACATATCATCACCAAACTCAGAACACTTATGTAAAAGCTCTGCCTTTGGTCAAATCCAAAAAATTGCGGAGCTTGACCACTTGGGGGCGCTATAATAGAGAAAAAATATAAAAATGGCTATAACGTCGCAACCGTCAGTCCAATCAACCGGAAAAATGGTATGCAGTGTCTCTGTCCAATGTGCCATAAGGGTCTATGAGAACATTGGCGTATCTCAAAAAACATGGCCGCCATCGACCTATGAATTTTGAGCACCTATTAGACAAGGTTAACTGAGGACGATCGGAACAAAACTCACTGGGCATGTTCGACTCATGGTCCTAAAGGTCTGTAAGAACTTTAAAAGAAATCGGCCACTAGTTGGCGCTAACGAATTTCTTGCCTCTGTAATCACGTGGTGGTTCACACATCCACACAATATGCATATCACTTGATAGATCTCCTCATGATGAACAACTTTGCCTCAAGAACCATTGCTGTCAATCAAACCGTTCATTAATTATTCACAAATATGTGAAAAACCTACTTTTGCGAACTCGTCCTAGGTTTTTCACTCAATCTCGATCAAACCACTGCAGTAATGTTCTCTGGACTCTCTAGATCAATAATTATCAAAAACATGTTGAATTTTGTCCTGTGGTTAGCTATAACGGGGTCATTTACAAAAGGGGAGTGGCCACATATATCCAAAAGCCTATAAAACCTAAACAAAAACTCAAAACGTTATGAAAATTGGAGCAATCATGTGTCAGATGATTCTTAACAAGCATGCAAAGTTTCATGGAGATCGGAGCATAGGTGGCGCTATAACAGTTAAAAAGGCTTTAAAAACAAAATTTCTATGGTAAATGGCCTCAAATTGTTAAAAAATGCTCATCTATTCACACAAACACTAGATCTTACACTTCTGTCTGTATGATATATCACCTCATTCTGAACAAATTTGCATACCACCTCAAAGGCCTTAAATGCTCGAACCCCGGTAATTGCTGCTTGCAGCTATATTTATTTTTATTATTATTTTTCTGCCGTAAAACTTATCGTGCAGACCAAACCGTAAGGCCTAGAGACTTCAAACTTGGCCAGATGGTAGACCTCAATTTGGGGAGAACCTATCAAAGTATGAGCCCAAACGGCCCATAGGTGGCGCTATAGTGAGCCAAAACGCGAAAGTGCTCATAACTCCTAAACCGCTTGTCGTAGACTCAAAAAAATTAGATATTTGGAATCCTTGGGTCAATACAAATTGAAAACCCCCCCTGTGATTTGGGGTCCTGGAGGCCCCGTTTTCCCGCAAATTTTAATCATGTCCAAAACCTACTTTTGTGAACTAGTCCTAGGTTTTTGGCCCGATCGGAACCAAACCAGTGCAGAAATGTTCACTGGACAGTGAAGATCAATAATTATCAAAAAAATGTCATATTTCCACTCATCGTTGCGAAGGGGCCGCAAAAAGTTTGTCAGGTGGACGGCCATTTTTACTAAAATGGCTATAACTCATGAACCGAATGAGGTATCTTCACCAAACTCGGTACGCTTGTGTAATATCTCAATCTTTGGTGAAATAAAAAAAATTGCCGAGCTTGACCACTTGGTGGTGCTATGAGATGCAAAAACACAAAAACAGCTATAATTACACAACTGTTAGTCCGATCGACCTCAAACTTGGTATGCAGTGTCTCTGTTCAATGTGTCATAAGGGTCTATGAGGACATTGGCGTATCTAAAAAAACATGGCCGCCATCGGCCAATGAAGATTGAGCACCTATTAGACAAGCTTAACAGAGGCCAATCGGAACGAAACTCACTAGGCATATTCGACTCATGGCCATAAAGGTCTCTAAGAATTTTGAAACAAATCGGCCACTAGTTGGCGCTAACAAGTTTTTTGCCTCTGTAATCACGTGGTGTTTCACACATCCACAAAATATGCATATCATTTGATAGATCTACTCATGATGAACAACTTTGCCTCTAGAACCATTGCTGTCAATCAAATCAATCATTAAATATTCACAAATATGTGAAAAAGCTACTTTTGCGAACTAGTCCTAGGTCTTTTGCTCAATCTTGATCAAACCACTGCAGTAATATTCTCTGGACTCTCTAGATCAATAATTATCAAAAAAATGTTGAATTTTGTCCTTTGGGTAGCTATAACGGGGTCATTTAGAAAAGGGGCGTGGCCACATATACCCAAAAGCCTATAAAACCTAAACAAAAACTCAAAACTTTACAAAAGTTGGAGAAAACATGTGTCAGATGACTCTTAAGAAGCATGTAAAATTTCATCGAGATCGGACCATAGGTGGCGCTATGACAGTTAAAAAGGTTTCAACAACACGAAATTTCAAAAGTAAATTGCCTTAAATTGCTATAACATGCTCATATAATCACAGAAACACTAGAACTTCATAGCATATGATAGATCTCCTCATGCTGAGCAACTTTGCCTCAAGAACCATTGCTGTCAATCAAACCGTTCATTAATTATTCACAAATATGTGAAAAACCTACTTTTGCAAACTAGTCCTAGGTTATTCACTCAATCTCGATCAAACCACTGCAGCACAGTTCTCCAGACTCCCTAGATCAAAAATTATCAAAAAAAAGTTAAACTTTTGACTCACAGTCGCAAAGGGGCACCAAAACGTCCAAAAGAGGCGGGGCCACTGTTAGTAAAATGGTTATAACTTTGGAACAGAATGACAAATCATCACCAAACTCAGAACATGTATGTAAAAGCTCAGCTTTTGGTGAAATCCAGAAAATTGTGGAGCTTGACCACTTGGTGGCGCTATAATAGAGAAAAAACATAAAAATGGCTATAACTTCGCAACCGTCAGACCAATCAACTTGAAAATTGGTATGCAGTGTCTCTGTCCAATGTGCCATAAGGGTCTATGAGAACATTCGCGTATCTCAAAAAACATGGCCGCCATCGATCAATGAATTTTGAGCACCTATTAGACAAGGTTAACGAATGTCAATCAGAACGAAACTCACTGGGCATGTTTGACTCATGGCCCTAAAGGTCTGTAAGAATTTTGAAACAAATCGGCCACTAGTTGGCGCTAATGAGTTTTATGGCTCTGTAATCACGTGGTGTTTCACACATCCATACAATATGCATATCATTTGATAGATCTCCACATGATCAACAACTTTGCCTCAAGGACCATTGCTGTCAATCATATCGTTCATTAATTATTCACAAATATGTGAAAAACCTACTTTTGCGAACTAGTCCTAGGTTTTTCACTCAATCTCGATCAAACCACTGCAGTCATATTCTCTGGACTCTCTAGATCAATAATTATCAAAAAAATGTTGAATTTTGTCCTTCAGTTAGCTGTAATGGGGCCATTTACAATAGGGGCGTGGCCACATATAACCAAAAGCTTATAAAACCTAAACAAAAACTCAAAATGTTACGAAAATTGGTGAGAACATATGTCAGATAATTCTTAACAAGCATGCAAAGTTTCATGCAGATCGGAGCATAGGTGGCGCTATAACAGATAAAAAGGCTTTAAAAACAAGATTTCTATGGTAAATGGTCTCAAATTGTTAAAAAATGCTCATCTATTCACACAAACACTAGATCTTACACTAACATCTGCATGATATATCCTCTCATTCTGAACAACTTTGCATACCACCTAAAAGGCCTTATATGCTCGAACCCCGGTAATTGCTGCTTGCAGCTATATTTTATTATTATTAGGGGTTCGAGCGCGTAGCGCTGAAACCCTATTGTAATTGTTAGGATTTTTTTTATTATTAGGGGTTCGAGCGCGTAGCGCTGAAACCCTATTGTAATTGTTAGGATTTTTAGGGGTTCGAGCACGCAGTGCTGAAACCCTATTGTAATTGTTAAGATTTTTTTTATTATTATTATTATTCTTCCCTAAAACTGATCGTGCAGCCCAAACCGTAAGGCCTAGAGAGCTGAAACTTGGTCAGAAGGTAGTAGTCCTCCTCGCTACTCAGGCGCAAAGAACCGGCCCAATCGGCCTAAAGGTGGCGCTACAGCGCAAAAAACTAACATTTTTTACATTTTTGGCCCTAGCTCGTACAATTCTTGTCGTAGACTCAAAAAATTTACATCGTTGCGATCCTTGGGTCAATACGCACAAAAGTGCACTGGCGCAGATTTTTCGTACGAGGCCCGGTTTTTCCGCAAAATGGCGTTATGTCCGAAACCTACTTTTGCGAACTAGTCCTAGGTTTTTCGATGGATCGGAACCAAACCAGTGCTGAAATATTCCCTGGACAGTGAATATCAATAATTATCAAAAAAAGTTGAAATTTTGACTCACGGTCAAATAGGAAAGCCAAAACGTTCTATGCTAACGTTAGCAAATTCTTACATTTGGCTATAACTTTTGAATGGAATGAGATATCTACACCAAACTCGGTACACATGTGTATAAGCTCAATCTTTGGTGAAATAACAAAAATTGCACAGCTCTGCCACTTGGTGGCGCTATAAGCCTGAAAAAACATAAAAATGACTATAACTTTGCAACCGTCAGTCCAATCAACCTGAAAATTGGTATGCAGTGTCTCTGACCAATGTGACATAACAGTCAATGAGGACATTTGCGTATCTCAAAACACATGGCCGCCATCGGCCAATGAATTTTGAACACCCATTAGACAAGGTTAACGGAGGCCGATTGGAACGAAACTCACTGGGCATATTCGACTCATGGCCGTAAAGGTCTGTAAGAATTTTGAAACAAATCGGCCACTAGTTGGCGCTAATGAGTTTTTTGCCTCTCTAATGTGCCTCACTCACGTGGTGTTTCACACATCCACACAATATGCATATCATTTGTTAGATCTCCACATGCTGAGCAACTTTGCCTTAAGAACCATTGCTGTCAATCAAATCATTCATTAATTATTTACAAATATGTGAAAAACCTACTTTTGCGAACTAGTCCTAGGTTTTTCGCTCAATCTCGATCAAACCACTGCAGCGCAGTTCTCCAGACTCTCTAGATCAATAATTATCAAAAAAATGTGGAATTTTGTCCTTTGGGTAGCTATAACGGGGTCATTTAGAAAAGGGGCGTGGCCACATATACCCAAAAGCCTATAAAACCTCAACAAAAACTCAAAACTTTACAAAAGTTGGTGAAACCATGTGTCAGATGACTCTTAAGAAGCATGTAAAATTTCATTGAGATCGGACCATAGGTGGCGCTATGACAGTTAAAAAGGCTTCAACAACACAAAATTTCAAAATTAAATTGCCTTAAATTGCTATAACATGCTCATATAATCACAGAAACACTAGAACTTCATACCATATGATAGATCTCCTCATGCTGAGCAACTTTGCCTCAAGAACCTTTGCTGTCAATCAAGTCGTTTATTACATATTCACAAATATGTGAAAAACCTACTTTTGCGAACTAGTCCTAGGTTATTCACTCAATCTCGATCAAACCACTGCAGCACAGTTCTCCAGACTCCCTAGATCAATAATTATCAAAAAAAAGTTCAACTTGTGACTCACAGTCGCAAAGGGGCGCCAAAACGTTCAAAAGAGGCGGGGCCACTTTTAGTAAAATGGCTATAACTTTGGAACAGAATGACATATCATCACCAAACTCAGAACACATGTGTACGAGCTCAATCTTTGGTCAAATAAAAACAATTGCGGAGCTTGACCACTTGGTGGCGCTATAAGCCTGAGGAAACATAAAAATGACTATAACTATGCAATCGTTGGTCCGATCGACTTGAAAATTGGTATGCAGTGTCTCTGTCCAACGTGCCATAAGGGTCTACAAGGACATTGGCATATCTCAAAAAACATGGCCGCCATCGGCCAACAAATTTTGAGCACCTATTAGACAAGGTTAACGGAGGCCGATCGGAACGAAACTCACTGGGCATATTTGACTCATGGTCCTAAAGGTCTGTAAGAATTTTGAAAGAAATCGGCCACTAGTTGGCGCTAACGAGTTTTATGGCTCTGTAATCAAGTGGTGTTTCACACATCCACACAATATGCATATCATTTGTTAGATCTCCTCATGCTGAACAACTTTGCCTCAAGAACCATTGCTGTCAATCAAACCGTTCATTAATTATTCACAAATAAGTGAAAAACCTACTTTTGCGAACTAGTCCTAGGTTTTTCGCTCAATCTCGATCAAACCACTGCAGTCATATTCTCTGGACTCTCTAGATCAATAATTATCAAAAAAATGTGGAATTTTGTCCTTCGGTTAGCTGTAATGGGGCCATTTACAATAGGGGCTTGGGCACAGATACCCAAAAGCTTATAAAACCTAAACAAAAACTCAAAACGTTATGAAAATTGGAGAAATCATGTGTCAGATGATTTTTAACAAGCATGCAAAGTTTCATGGAGATCGGAGCATAGGTGGCGCTATAACAGTTAAAAAGGCTTTAAAAACAAGATTTCTATGGTAAATGGCCTCAAATTGTTAAAAAATGCTCATCTATTCACACAAACACTAGATCTTACACTTCTGTCTGTATGATATATCACCTCATTCTGAACAAATTTGCATATCACCTCAAAGGCCTTAAATGCTCGAACCCCGGTAATTGCTGCTTGCAGCTATATTTAGGGGTTCGAGCGCGTAGCGCTGAAACCCTATTGTAATTGTTAGGATTTTTTTTATTATTATTATTATTATTATTCTTCCCTAGAACTGATCGTGCAGCCCAAACCGTAAGGCCTAGAGAGCTGAAACTTGGTCAGAAGGTAGTAGTCCTCCTCGCTACTCAGGCGCAAAGAACCGCCCCAATCGGCCTAAAGGTGGCGCTACAGCGCAAAAAACTAACTTTTTTTACATTTTTGGCCATAGCTCGTACATTTTTTGTCGTAGACTCAAAAACTTTACATCGTTGCGATCCTTGGGTCAATACGCACAAAAGTGCACTGGCGCAGATTTTTCGTACGAAGCCCGGTTTTTCCGCAAAATGGCGTTATGTCCGAAACCTACTTTTGCGAACTAGTCCTAGGTTTTTCGCCCGATCGGAACCAAACCAGTGCAGAAATGTTCTCTGGACACTGAATATCAATAATTATCAAAAAAAAGTTGAAATTTTGACTCACGGGCGAATAGGAATGCCAAAACGTTCTATGCTAACGTTAGCAAATTCTTACATTTGGCTATAACTTTAGAATGGAATGAGATATTGACACCAAACTCGGTACACATGTGTATAAGCTCAATCTTTGGTCAAATAACAAAAATTGCACAGCTCTGCCACTTGGTGGCGCAATAAGCCTGAAAAAACATAAAAATGACTATAACTATGCACTCGTTGGTCCAATCGACCTGAAAATTGGTATGCAGTGTCTCTGTCCAATGTGCCATAAGGGTATATGAGAACATTTGCATATCTCAAAAAAACATGGCCACCATCGACCAATGAAGTTTGAGGAGCCATTAGATAAGGTTAACGGAGGCCGATCGGAACGAAACTCACTGGGCCTGTTCGACTCAAGGCCCTAAAGGTCTGTAAGAATTTTGAAAGAAATCGGCCACTAGTTGGCGCTAACGAGTTTTTTGCCTCTGTAATCACGTGGTGTTTCACACATCCACACAATATGCATATCATTTGATAGATCTCCTCATGATGAACAACTTTGCCTCAAGAACCATTGTTGTCAATCAAATCGCTCATTAAATATTCACAAATATGTGAAAAACCTACTTTTGCGAACTAGTCCTAGGTTTTTCGCTCAATCTCGATCAAACCACTGCAGTAATATTCTCCAGACTCTCTAGATCAATAAATATCAAAAAAATGTGGAATTTTGTCCTTTGGGTAGCTATAACGGGGTCATTTAGAAAAGGGGCGTGGCCACATATACCCAAAAGCCTATCAAACCTAAACAAAAACTCAAAACTTTACAAAAGTTGGAGAAAACATGTGTCAGATGACTCTTAACAAGCATGTAAAATTTCATGGAGATGGGACCATAGGTGGCGCTATGACAGTTAAAAAGGCTTCAACAACACGAAATTTCAAAAGTAAATTGCCTTAAATTGCTATAACATGCTCATATAATCACAGAAACACTAGAACTTCATACCATATGATAGATCTGCTCATGCTGAGCAACTTTGCCTCAAGAACCATTGCTGTCAATCAAGTCGTTTATTACATATTCACAAATATGTGAAAAACCCACTTTTGCGAACTAGTCCTAGGTTATTCACTCGATCTCGATCAAACCACTGCAGCACAGTTCTCCAGACTCCCTAGATCAATAATTATGAAAAAAAAAGTTAAACTTTTGACTCACAGTCGCAAAGGGGCGCCAAAACGTTCAAAAGAGGCGGGGCCACTTTTAGTAAAAAGGCTATAACTTTGGAACAGAATGACATATCATCACCAAACTCAGAACACTTATGTAAAAACTCAGCCTTTGGTCAAATCCAAAAAATTGCGGAGCTTGACCACTTGGGGGCGCTATAATAGAGAAAAAATATAAAAATGGCTATAACGTCGCAACCGTCAGTCCAATCAACCTGAAAAATGGTATGCAGTGTCTCTGTCCAATGTGCCATAAGGGTCTATGAGAACATTGGCGTATCTCAAAAAACATGGCCGCCATCGACCTATGAATTTTGAGCACCTATTAGACAAGGTTAACTGAGGCCGATCGGAACAAAACTCACTGGGCATGTTTGACTCATGGTCCTAAAGGTCTGTAAGAATTTTAAAAGAAATCGGCCACTAGTTGGCGCTAACGAGTTTTTTGCCTCTGTAATCACGTGGTGTTTCACACATCCACACAATATGCATATCACTTGATAGATCTCCTCATGATGAACAACTTTGCCTCAAGAACCATTGCTGTCAATCAAACCGTTCATTAATTATTCACAAATATGTGAAAAACCTACTTTTGCGAACTAGTCCTAGGTTTTTCACTCAATCTCGATCAAACCACTGCAGTAATGTTCTCTGGACTCTCTAGATCAATAATTATCAAAAACATGTTGAATTTTGTCCTTTGGTTAGCTATAACGGGGTCATTTAGAAAAGGGGAGTGGCCACATATATCCAAAAGCCTATAAAACCTAAACAAAAACTCAAAACGTTATGAAAATTGGAGAAATCATGTGTCAGATGATTCTTAACAAGCATGCAAAGTTTCATGGAGATCGGAGCATAGGTGGCGCTATAACAGTTAAAAAGGCTTTAAAAACAAGATTTCTATGGTAAATGGCCTCAAATTGTTAAAAAATGCTCATCTATTCACACAAACACTAGATCTTACACTTATATCTGTATGATATATCACCTCATTCTGAACAAATTTGCATACCACCTCAAAGGCCTTAAATGCTCGAACCCCGGTAATTGCTGCTTGCAGCTATATTTAGGGGTTCGAGCGCGTAGCGCTGAAACCCTATTGTAATTGTTAGGATTTTTTTTATTATTATTATTATTATTATTATTATTATTATTCGCCCTAGAACTGATCGTGCAGCCCAAACCGTAAGGCCTAGAGAGCTGAAACTTGGTCAGAAGGTAGTAGTCCTCCTCGCTACTCAGGCGCAAAGAACCGCCCCAATCGGCCTAAAGGTGGCGCTACAGCGCAAAAAACTAACTTTTTTTACATTTTTGGCCCTAGCTCATACATTTTTTGTCGTAGACTCAAAAACTTTACATCGCTGCGATCCTTGGGTCAATACGCACAAAAGTGCACTGGCGCAGATTTTTCGTACGAAGCCCGGTTTTTCCGCAAAATGGCCGAATGTCCAAAACCTACTTTTGCGAACTAGTCCTAGGTTTTTCGCCCGATCGGAACCAAACCAGTGCAGAAATGTTCTCTGGACACCGAATATCAATAATTATCAAAAAAAAGTTGAAATTTTGACTCATCGTTGCGAAGGGGCCCCAAAAAGTTTGTCAGGTGGAGGACCATTTTTACTAAAATGGCTATAACTCAGGAACCAAATGGCATATCGTTCCGAAACTTGACACACTTATGTACAAGCTCAATCTTTGGTCAAATAAAAAAAATTGCACAGCTCTGCCACTTGGTGGCGCTAAAAGCCTGAAAAACAATAAAATGACTATAACTATGCAATCGTTAGTCCGATCGACCTGAAAATTGGTATGCAGTGTCTCTGTCCAATGTGCCATAAGGGTCTATGAGGACATTGGCGTATCTCAAAAAACATGGCTGCCATCGGCCAATGAAGTTTGAGCACCCATTAGACAAGGTTAACGAAGGTCAATCGGAACGAAACTCACTGGGCATGTTCGACTCATGGCCCTAAAGGTCTGTAAGAATTTTGAAAGAAATCGGCCACTAGTTGGCGCTAACGACTTTTTTGCCTCTCTAACATGCCTCACTCGCGTGGCGTTTCACACATCCACACAATATGCATATCATTTGATAGATCTCCACATGCTGAGCAACTTTGCCTCAAGAACCATTGCTGTCAATCAAATCATTCAATAATTATTCACAAATATGTGAAAAACCTACTTTTGCGAACTAGTCCTAGGTTTTTCGCTCAATCTCGATCAAACCACTGCAGCGCAGTTCTCCAGACTCTCTAGATCAATAATTATCAAAAAAATGTGGAATTTTGTCCTTTGGGTAGCTATAACGGGGTCATTTAGAAAAGGGGCGTGGCCACATATACCCAAAAGCCTATCAAACCTAAACAAAAACTCAAAACTTTACAAAAGTTGGAGAAAACATGTGTCAGATGACTCTTAACAAGCATGTAAAATTTCATGGAGATGGGACCATAGGTGGCGCTATGACAGTTAAAAAGGCTTCAACAACACGAAATTTCAAAAGTAAATTGCCTTAAATTGCTATAACATGCTCATATAATCACAGAAACACTAGAACTTCATACCATATGATAGATCTGCTCATGCTGAGCAACTTTGCCTCAAGAACCATTGCTGTCAATCAAGTCGTTTATTACATATTCACAAATATGTGAAAAACCCACTTTTGCGAACTAGTCCTAGGTTATTCACTCGATCTCGATCAAACCACTGCAGCACAGTTCTCCAGACTCCCTAGATCAATAATTATGAAAAAAAAGTTAAACTTTTGACTCACAGTCGCAAAGGGGCGCCAAAACGTTCAAAAGAGGCGGGGCCACTTTTAGTAAAAAGGCTATAACTTTGGAACAGAATGACATATCATCACCAAACTCAGAACACTTATGTAAAAGCTCAGCCTTTGGTCAAATCCAAAAAATTGCGGAGCTTGACCACTTGGGGGCGCTATAATAGAGAAAAAATATAAAAATGGCTATAACGTCGCAACCGTCAGTCCAATCAACCTGAAAAATGGTATGCAGTGTCTCTGTCCAATGTGCCATAAGGGTCTATGAGAACATTGGCGTATCTCAAAAAACATGGCCGCCATCGACCTATGAATTTTGAGCACCTATTAGACAAGGTTAACTGAGGCCGATCGGAACAAAACTCACTGGGCATGTTCGACTCATGGTCCTAAAGGTCTGTAAGAATTTTGAAAGAAATCGGCCACTAGTTGGCGCTAACGAGTTTCTTGCCTCTGTAATCACGTGGTGTTTCACACATCCACACAATATGCATATCATTTGATAGATCTCCTCATGATGAACAACTTTGCCTCAAGAACCATTGCTGTCAATCAAACCGTTCATTAATTATTCACAAATATGTGAAAAACCTACTTTTGCGAACTAGTCCTAGGTTTTTCACTCAATCTCGATCAAACCACTGCAGTAATAGTTCTCTGGACTCTCTAGATCAATAATTATCAAAAACATGTTGAATTTTGTCCTTTGGTTAGCTATAACGGGGTCATTTAGAAAAGGGGAGTGGCCACATATATCCAAAAGCCTATAAAACCTAAACAAAAACTCAAAACTTTACAAAAGTTGGAGAAAACATGTGTCAGATGTCTCTTAACAAGCATGCAAAGTTTCGTGAAGATCGGACAATAGATGCCGCTATAACAGTTAAAAAGGCTTTAAAAACAAGATTTCTATGGTAAATGGCCTCAAATTGTTAAAAAATGCTCATCTATTCACACAAACACTAGATCTTACACTTACATCTGTATGATATATCGTCTCATTCGGAACAAATGTGCATACCACCTCAAAGGCCTTAAATGCTCGAACCCCGGTAATTGCTGCTTGCAGCTATATTATCTATTTGTAATTGATAGGATAATTTTTTTTTTTTTCCCCTAAAACTGAATGGGCAGCCCAAACCGTAAGGCCTAGAGACTTGAAACTTGGCCAGAAGGTAGAGCTCCCTGTGGGGACATTCTGACAAAGACTGAGCCTAATCGGCCTAAAGGTGGCGCTACAGCGCAAAAAACTAAAATTTATCAGTTTATTGGCCTAAGCTCGTAAACCGTTTGTCGTAGACTCAAAAACTTTACATCGTTGCGTTCCTTGGGTCAGCCCGAACAAAAGTGGAGTGCGAAATTTTTGAGCTGCGACGCACGGTTGACCCCGAAAAATGGACATGAATCCGAAAACTACTTTTGAGAACTAGTCCTAGGTTTTTCACCCAATCGGAACCAAACCAGTGCAGAAATATTCTCTGGACAGTGAATATCAATAATTATCAAAAAAAAGTTGAAATTTTGACTCACGGTCGAATAGGAATGCCAAAACGTTCTATGCTAACATTACCAAATTCTTACATTTGGCTATAACTTTTGAATGGAATGAGATATCTACACCAAACTCGGTACACATGTGCATAAGCTCAATCTTTGGTCAAATAAAAAAAATTGCACAGCTCTGCCACTTGGTGGCGCTATAAGCCTGAAAAAACATATTATTGGCTATAAATACACCGCCGTTAGTCCGATTGACTTGAAAATTGGTATGCAGTCTCTTGGACTAAAGGGGCACAAGTGTCTATGAGGACATTGGCGTATCTCAAAAAACATGGCCGCCATTGGCCAATGAAGTTTGAGCACCTATTTGACAAGGTTAACGGAGGTCGATCGGAACGAAACTCGGTGGGCATGTTCAACTCATGGCCCTAAAGGTCTGTAAGAATTTTGAAAGAAATCGGCCACTAGTTGGCGCTAACGAATTCTATGGCTCTGTAATCACGTGGTGTTTCACACATCTACACAATATGCATATCATTTGATAGATCTCCTCATGATGAACAACTTTGCCTCAAGAACCATTGCTGTCAATAAAATTGTTTATTAATTATTCAAAAATATGTTAAAAACCTACTTTTGCGAACTAGTCCTAGGTTTTTCACTCAATCTCGATCAAACCACTGCAGTCATATTCTCTGGACTCTCTAGATCAATAATTATCAAAAAAATGTTGAATTTTGTCCTTTGGTTAGGTATAATGGGGTCATTTACAAAAGGGGAGTGGCCACATATACCCAAAAGCTTATAAAACCTGAACAAAAACTCAAAACTTTATAAAAATTGGTGAAAACATGTATCAGATGACTCTTAACAAGCATGCAAAGTTTCATGTTGATCAGAGCATAGGTGGTACTATAACAGTTAAAAAGGCTTTAAAAACAAGATTTCTATGGTAAATGGCCTCAAATTGTTAAAAAAATGCTCATCTATTCACACAAACACTAGATCTTACACTTATATTCGTATGATATATCCCCTCATTCTGAACAAATGTGCATACCACCTTAAAGACCCTAAAATGCTCGAACCCCGATAATTGCTGCTTGCAGCTATATTTATTATTATTATTCTTCCCTAGAACTGATCGTGCAGCCCAAACCGTAAGGCCTAGAGAGCTGAAACTTGGTCAGAAGGTAGTAGTCCCCCTCGCTACTCAGGCGCAAAGAACCGCCCCAATCGGCCTAAAGGTGGCGCTACAGCGCAAAAAACTAACTTTTTTTACATTTTTGGCCATAGCTCGTACAATTCTTGTCGTAGACTCAAAAAATTTACATTGTTGCGATCCTTGGATCAATACGCACAAAAGTGTACTGGCGCAGATTTTTCGTACGAGGCCCGGTTTTTCCGCAAAATGGCTGAATGTCCAAAACCTACTTTTGCGAACTAGTCCTAGGTTTTTCGATGGATCGGAACCAAACCAATGCTGAAATATTCTCTGGACAGTGAATATCAATAATTATCAAAAAAAAGTTGAAATTTTGACTCACGGTCGAATAGGAACGCCAAAACGTTCAATGCTAAAGTTAGCAAATTCATACATTTGGCTATAACTTTTGAATGGAATGAGATATCTACACCAAACTCGATACACATGTGTATAAGCTCAATCTTTGGTCAAATAACAAAAATTGCACACCTCTGCCACTTGGTGGCGCAATAAGCCTGAAAAAACATATAAATGACTATAACTTTGCAACCGTCAGTCCAATCAACCTGAAAATTGGTATGCAGTGTCTCTGTCCAATGTGCCATAAGGGTCTATGAGAATATTTGCGTATCTCAAAAAAACATGGCCGCCATCGACCAACGAAGTTTGAGCACCCATTAGACAAGGTTAACAGAGGCCGATCGGAATGAAACTCACTGGGCATGTTCGACTCATGGCCCTAAAGGTCTGTAAGAATTTTGAAACAAATCGGCCACTAGTTGGCGCTAACGAGTTTTTTGCCTCTGTAACGTGCCTCACTCACGTGGTGTTTCACACATTCACACAATATGCATATCATTTGATAGATCTCCACCTGCTGAGCAACTTTGCCTCAAGAACCATTGCTGTCAATCAAACCGTTCACTAATTATTCACAAATATGTGAAAAACCTACTTTTGCGAACTAGTCCTAGGTTTTTCGCTCAATCTCGATCAAACCACTGCAGCGCAGTTCTCCAGACTCTCTAGATAAATAATTATCAAAAAAATGTTGAATTTTGTCCTTTGGGTGGCTATAATGGGGTCATTTAGAAAAGGGGCGTGGCCACATATACCCAAAAGCCTATAAAACCTAAACAAAAACTCAAAACTTTACAAAAGTTGGAGAAAACATGTGTCAGATGACTCTTAAGAAGCATGTAAAATTTCATGCAAATCGGACCATAGGTGGCGCTATGACAGTTAAAAAGGTTTCAACAACACAAAATTTCAAAAGTAAATTGCCTTAAATTGCTATAACATGCTCATATAATCACAGAAACACTAGAACTTCATACCATATGATAGACCTCCTCATGCTGAGCAATTTTGCCTCAAGAACCTTTGCTGTCAATCAAGTCGTTCATTACATATTCACAAATATGTGAAAAACCTACTTTTGCGAACTAGTCCTAGGTTATTCACTCAATCTCGATCAAACCACTGCAGCACAGTTCTCCAGACTCCGTAGATCAATAATTATCAAAAAAAAAATTAAACTTTTGACTCACGGTCGCAAAGGGGCGCCAAAACGTTCAAAAGAGGCGGGGCCACTTTTAGTAAAAAGGCTATAACTTTGGAACAGAATGACATATCATCACCAAACTCAGAACACTTATGTAAAAGCTCAGCCTTTGGTCAAATCCAAAAAATTGCGGAGCTTGACCACTTGGTGGCGCTATAATAGAGAAAAAACATAAAAATGGCTATAACTTCGCAACCGTCAGTCCAATCAACCTGAAAATTGGTATGCAGTGTCTCTGTCCAATGTGCCATAAGGGTCTATAAGGACATTGGCGTATCTCAAAAAATATGGCCGCCATTGGCCAATGAAGTTTGAGCACCTATTAGACAAGGTTAACGAAGGTCAATCAGAACGAAACTCACTGGGCATGTTCGACTCATGGCCCTAAAGGTCTGTAAGAATTTTGAAACAAATCGGCCACTAGTTGGCGCTAACGAGTTTTATGGCTCTGTAATCACGTGGTGTTTCAGAAATCCACACAATATGCATATCATTTGATAGATCTCCACATGATGAACAACTTTGGCTCAAGAACCATTACTGTCAATCAAACCATTCATTAAATATTCACACATATGTCAAAAACCTACTTTTATGAACTAGTCCTAGGTTTTTTGCTCAATCTCGATCAAACGACTGCAGTAATATTCTCTGGACTCTCTAGATCAATAATTATCAAAAAAACGTTGAATTTTGTCCTTCGGTTAGCTGTAATGGGGCCATTTACAATAGGGGCATGGCCACATATACCCAAAAGCTTATAAATCCAAAACAAAAACTCAAAACGTTACGAAAATTGGGGAAAACATGTGTCAGATGATTCTTAACAAGCATGCAAAGTTTCATAGAGATCGGAGCATAGGTGGCGCTATAACAGTTAAAAAGGCTTTAAAAACAAGATTTCTATGGTAAATGGCCTCAAATTGTTAAAAAATGCTCATCTATTCACACAAACACTAGATCTTACACTTACATCTGTATGATATATCCCCTCATTCTGAACAACTTTGCATACCACCTAAAAGGCCTTAATGCTCGAACCCCGGTAATTGCTGCTTGCAGCTATATTTTATTATATTTTTATTATTATTATTATTAGGGGTTCGAGCGCGTAGCGCTGAAACCCTATTGTAATTGTTAGGATTTTTTTTATTAGGGGTTCGAGCGCGTAGCGCTGAAACCCTATTGTAATTGTTAGGATTTTTTTTATTATTATTATTATTATTATTATTATTATTATTATTCTTCCCTAGAACTGATCGTGCAGCCCAAACCGTAAGGCCTAGAGAGCTGAAACTTGGTCAGATGGTACTAGTCCCCCTCGCTACTCAGGCGCAAAGAACCGGCGCAATCGGCCTAACGGGGGCGCTACAGCGATCAACAACGCGAAACTGGTCATAACTCCTAGACCATTTGTCCTAGACTCAAGTGCCTTATATCATTGTAATCCTTGGCTGAATCAAAACAAAATGGCTATCTCCGATTTCATTTCCGGTATGCAAATTTTTCCGCCATTTTGAAATTTGTCCAAAACCTACTTTTGCGAACTAGTCCTAGGTTTTTCACCCGATCAGAACCAAACCAGTGCAGAAATGTTCACTGGTCAGTGAAGATAAATAATTATCAAAAAAACGTTGAAGTTTTGACTCACGGTCGCAAAGGGGCGCCAAAACGTTTGAAAGAGGCGGGGCCACTTTTAGTAAAATGGCTATAACTCATGAACCAAATGAGATATCTTCACGAAACTCGGTACACATGTGTATAAGCTTAATCTTTGGTCAAATAAAAAAAATTGCACAGCTCTGACACTTGGTGGCGCTATAAGGGGAAAAAACACGAAAATGGCTATAACTACGCAACCATTAGTCCGATCGACCTCAAACTTGGTATGTAGTGTCTTTGTCCAATGTCCCATAAGGGTCTATGAGGACATTGGCATATCTCAAAAAACATGGCCGCCATCGGCCAACAAAGTTTGAGCACCTATTAGACAAGGTTAACGGAGGCCGATCGGAACGAAACTCACTGGGCACATTCGACTCATGGCCCTAAAGGTCTGTAAGAATTTTGAAAGAAATCGGCCACTAGTTGGCGCTAACAAGTTTTTTGCCTCTCTAAATCACGTGGTGTTTCACACATCCACACAATATGCATATCATTTGATAGATCTCCACATGCTGAGCAACTTTGCCTCAAGAACCATTGCTGTCAATCAAACCGTTCATTAATTATTCACAAATATGTGAAAAACCTACTTTTGCGAACTAGTCCTAGGTTTTTCGCTCAATCTCGATCAAACCACTGCAGCGCAGTTCTCCAGACTCTCTAGATCAATAATTATCAAAAAAATGTGGAATTTTGTCCTTTGGGTAGCTATAACGGGGTCATTTAGAAAAGGGGCGTGGCCACATATACCCAAAAGCCTATCAAACCTAAACAAAAACTCAAAACTTTACAAAAGTTGGAGAAAACATGTGTCAGATGACTCTTAACAAGCATGTAAAATTTCATGGAGATCGGACCATAGGTGGCGCTATGACAGTTAAAAAGGCTTCAAAAACACGAAATTTCAAAAGTAAGTTGCCTTAAATTGCTATAACATGCTCATAAAAATCACAGAAACACTAGAACTTCATACCATATGATAGATCTCCTCATGCTGAGCAACTTTGCCTCAAGAACCACTGCTGTCAATCAAGTCGTTTATTAAATATTCACAAATATGTGAAAAACCCACTTTTGCGAACTAGTCCTAGGTTATTCACTCGATCTCGATCAAACCACTGCAGCACAGTTCTCCAGACTCCCTAGATCAATAATTATCAAAAAAAAGTTAAACTTTTGACTCACGGCCGCAAAGGGGCGCCAAAACGTTCGAAAGAGGCGGGGCCACTTTTAGTAAAAAGGCTATAACTTTGGAACAGAATGACATATCATCACCAAACTCAGAACACATATGTAAAAGCTCAGCCTTTGGTCAAATCCAAAAAATTGCGGAGCTTGACCACTTGGTGGCGCTATAATAGAGAAAAAACATAAAAATGGCTATAACTTCGCAACCCTCAGTCCAATCAACCTGAAAATTGGTATGCAGTGTCTCTGTCCAATGTGCCATAAGGGTCTATGAGGACATTGGCGTATCTCAAAAAACATGGCCGCCATCGACCTATGAATTTTGAGCACCTATTAGACAAGGTTAACGGAGGCCGATAGGAACGAAACTCACTGGGCATGTTCGACTCATGGTCCTAAAGGTCTGTAAGAATTTTGAAACAAATCGGCCACTAGTTGGCGCTAACGAGTTTTATGGCTCTGTAATCACGTGGTGTTTCACAAATCCACATAATATGCATATCATTTGATAGATCTCCTCATGATGAACAACTTTGCCTCAAGAACCATTGCTGTCAATCAAACCGTTCATTAATTATTCAATAATATGTCAAAAACCTACTTTTGCGAACTAGTCCTAGGTTTTTCGCTCAATCTCGATCAAACCACTGCAGTCATCTTCTCTGGACTCTCTAGATCAATAATTATCAAAAAAATGTTGAATTTTGTCCTTCGGTTAGCTGTAATGGGGCCATTTACAATAGGGGCTTGGCCACATATACCCAAAAGCTTATAAAACCAAAACGAAAACTCAAAACTTTACGAAAATTGGAGAAAACATGTGTCAGATGACTCTTAAGAAGCATGCAAAGTTTCATGGAGATCGGAGCATAGGTGGCGCAATAACAGTTAAAAAGGCTTTAAAAACAAGATTTCTATGGTAAATGGCTTCAAATTGTTAAAAAATGCTCATCTATTCACACAAACACTACATCTTACACTTACATCTGTATGATATATCCCCTCATTCTGAACAACTTTGCATACCACCTCAAAGGCCTTAAATGCTCGAAACCCGGTAATTGCTGCTTGCAGCTATATTTATTATTATTATTATTATTATTTTTCTGCCGTAAAACTGATCGTGCAGAACAAACCGTAAGTCCTAGAGACTTCAAACTTGGCCAGATGGTAGACCTCAACTTGGGGAGAACTTATCAAAGTATCAGCCCAATCGGCCCATAGGTGGCGCTACAGCGAATGAAAACGCGAATGCCCTCATAACTCCTAGACCGTTTGTCCTAGACTCAAGTGCCTTATATCATTGTAATCCTTGGCTCAATCAAAATAAAATGGCTATCTCCGATTTCATTTCCGGTATGCAAATTTTTCCGCCATTTTGAAATTTGTCTAAAACCTACTTTTGCAAACTAGTCCTAGGTTTTTCGCCCGATCGGAACCAAACCAGTGCAGAAATGTTCACTGGACAGTGATGATCAATAATTATTAAAAAAAAGTTGAAGTTTTGACTCACGGTCGCAAAGGGGCGCCAAAACGTTCGAAAGAGGAGGGGCCACTTTTACTAAAATGGCTATAACTTTGGAACAGAATGACATATCATCACCAAACTCAGAACACATATGTAGACGCTCAGTCTATGGTCAAATCCAAAAAATTGCGGAGCTTGACCACTTGATGGCGCTATAATAGAGAAAAACAGTCATATTCTCTGGACTCTCTAGATCAATAATTATCAAAAAAATGTTGAATTTTGTCCTTTGGTTAGCTGTAATGGTGCCATTAACAATAGGGGCGTGGCCACATATACCCAAAAGCTTATAAAACCAAAACAAAAACTCAAAACATTACAAAAATTGGTGAGAACATATGTCAGATGATTCTTAACAAGCATGCAAAGTTTCATGCAGATCGGACTATAGGTGGCGCTATAACAGTTAAAAAGGCTTTAAAAACAAGATTTCTATGGTAAATGGCCTCAGATAGTTAAAAAATGCTCATCTATTCACACAAACACTACATCTTACACTTACATCTGTATGATATATCCCCTCATTCTGAACAGCTTTGCATACCACCTCAAAGGCCTTATTTGCTCGAACCCCGGTAATTGCTGCTTGCAGCTATATTTATTATTATTATTATTATTCCGCGCTAAAACTGATCGTGCAGCCTAAACCGTAAGGCCTAGAAAGCTGAAACTTGGTCAGAAGGTAGTAGTCCTCCTCGCTACTCAGGCGCAAAGAACCGGCCCAATCGGCCTAAAGGTGGCGCTACAGCGCAAAAAACTAACTTTTTTCGCATTTTTGGCCGTAGCTCGTACAATTTTTGTCGCAGACTCAAAAAATTTACATCGCTGCAATCCTTGGGTCAATACGCACAAAAGTGCACTGGCGCAGATTTTTCGTATGAGGCCCGGTTTTTCCGCAAAATGGCGTTATGTCCAAAACCTACTTTTGCGAACTAGTCCTAGGTTTTTCAGTGGATCGGAACCAAACCAGTGCTGAAATATTCTCTGGACAGTGAATATCAATAATTATCAAAAAAAAGTTGAAATTTTGACTCACGGTCAAATAGGAAAGCCAAAACGTTCAATGCTAACGTTAGCAAATTCTTACATTTGGCTATAACTTTTGAATGGAATGAGATATCTTCACCAAACTCGGTACACATGTGTATAAGCTCAATCTTTGGTCAAATAACAAAAATTGCACAGCTCTGCCACTTGGTGGCGCTATAAGCCTGAAAAAACATAAAAATGACTATAACTTTGCAACCGTCAGTCCAATTAACCTGAAAATTGGTATGCAGTGTCTCTGTCCAATGTGACATAAGGGTCTATGAGGACATTGGCGTATCTCAAAAAACATGGCCGCCATCGGCCAACGAAGTTTGAGCACCCATTAGACAAAGTTAACGGAGGCCGATCGGAACGAAACTCACTGGGCATATTTGACTCATGGCCCTAAACTTCTGTAAGAATTTTGAAACAAATCGGCCACTAGTTGGCGCTAACGAGTTTTTTGCCTCTGTAATCACGCAGTGTTTCACACATCCACACAATATGCATATCATTTGATAGATCTCCTCATGATGAACAACTTTGCCTCAAGAACCATTACTGTCAATCAAACCGTTCATTAATTATTCACAAATATGTGAAAAACCTACTTTTGCGAACTAGTCCTAGGTTTTTCGCTCAATCTCGATCAAACCACTGCAGCGCAGTTCTCCAGACTCTCTAGATCAATAATTATCAAAAAAATGTTGAATTTTGTCCTTTGGGTAGCTATAACGGGGTCATTTAGAAAAAGGGCGTGGCCACATATACCCAAAAGCCTATCAAACCTAAACAAAAACTCAAAACTTTACAAAAGTTGGAGAAAACATGTGTCAGATGACTCTTAAGAAGCATGTAAAATTTCATCGAGATCGGACCATAGGTGGCGCTATGACAGTTAAAAAGGTTTCAACAACACGAAATTTCAAAAGTAAATTGCCTTAAATTGCTATAACATGCTCATATAATCACAGAAACACTAGAACTTCATAGCATATGATAGATCTCCTCATGCTGAGCAACTTTGCCTCAAGAGCCATTGCTGTCAATGAAGTCGTTTATTACATATTTACAAATATGTGAAAAACCTACTTTTGCAAACTAGTCCTAGGTTATTCACTCAATCTCGATCAAACCACTGCAGCACAGTTCTCCAGACTCCCTAAATCAATAATTATCAAAAAAAAGTTAAACTTTTGACTCACAGTCGCAAAGGGGCGCCAAAACGTTCAAAAGAGGCGGGGCCACTTTTAGTAAAATGGCTATAACTTTGGAACAGAATGACATATCATCACCAAACTCGGAACACATATGTAAAAGCTCAGCCTTTGGTCAAATCCAAAAAATTGCGGAGCTTGACCACTTGGTGGCGCTATAATAGAGAAAAAACTTAAAAATGGCTATAACTTCGGAACTGTCAGTCCAATCAACCTGAAAATTGGTATGCAGTGTCTCTGTCCAATGTGTCATAAGGGTCTATGAGGACATTGGCGTATCTCAAAAAACATGGCCGCCATCGGCCAATGACGTTTGAGCACCTATTAGACAAGGTTAACGGAGGTCGATCGGAATGAAACTCACTGGACGTGTTCGACTTATGGCCCTAAAGGTCTATAAGAATTTTGAAAGAAATCGGCCACTAGTTGGCGCTAACAAATTTTTTGCCTCTGTAATCACGTGGTGTTTCACACATCCACACAATATACATATCATTTGATAGATCTCCTCATGATGAACAACTTTGCCTCAAGAAGCATTGGTGTCAATCAAATCGCTCATTAAATATTCACAAATATGTGAAAAACCTACTTTTGCGAACTAGTCCTAGGTTTTTCGCTCAATCTCGATGAAACCACTACAGCGCAGTTCTCCAGACTATCTAGATCAATAATTATCACAAATATTTGGAATTTTGTCCTTTGGGTAGCTATAACGGGGTAATTTAGAAAAGGGGCGTGGCCACATATACCCAAAAGTCTATAAAACCTAAACAAAAAAACATGTGTCAGATGACTCTTAACAATCATGAAAAGTTCCATGGAGATCAGACCATAGGTGGTGCTATAACAGCTAAAAATGCCTCTAAAACACAGTATTTCTATAGAAAATAGCCTCAAATTTTGGAACATGTTCATATATTCACAGAAATTGTACATCTTTATATCATATGATAGGTCTCCTTATTCTGAACAACTTTGCCTCAAGAACCATTGCTGTCAATAAAACATTCATTAATTATTCACAAAAATGTTAAAAACCTACTTTTTCAAACTAGTGTCAGGTTTGTCGCTCAATCTGGATCAAACCAATACAGAACAATTCTCTGGACTCTCTAGATTAATAATTATCAAAAAAATATAGAATTTTGCACTTTAGTTAGCTGTAACAGGGTCATTTAAAAAGGGGTGTGGACATATATACTCAAAAGCCTATAAAACCTAAAAAAACACAAAACTTTATGAAACAAGGTTAAAAGATTTGCAATAACTGTCACCTATCATTTATTTCAAGTATCTAAAACTGCAACACAATGTGTGTGAATGTATGCCCGTGTATGTGTGTGTCTGTGTTTGTATTAATATAATAGTTTAACCATTTAATTTCTGTGTGTGTGTGTGTAAGCATGCTTACTGAGTATTAACCATTTCATTTCATAGATCTAATCGTTCTGAACAACTTTGCCTCTGGGAGTAATGATGTCAATCAAACAGTTTTGACAAAAAAAAACACTGTAATAGTTATAACACTTAAACACTGTGTTGACTAAGAAGTTGCAATTAATAACCACTAGATGGCAGCGGTAGACCACTAATGGGTTCATTAAACAGTTCTTTTCACTTTTGCTGATGGACACATTATATAATGTCTATTATAACATTTACAGTCACATTTATTTAAAGTTTACCATTTTGTTCATACATTTTTTTACCATTTTGCTAGATAATCATTACAGTGAAACATGAAAACATTATATGAACTCTTTAAAAGAGAAGATTTGCAATAACTGTCAGCTATCATTTATTTCTAATAGCTAAAATTGCAACACATTATGTGTTCAAACTTTATTCAAACATATTGTTCTAATTTTGTATTTACAAGTAGTGAACCTACATCTAGTGCATCTCAACACAGCTGGTCCAGTTCAGCTGTCTATGCTGTCCATCACCTCTTTTACAGCTATAGTGACACTAGACTCTGATCAACGTGAGAAACGGAGATCGAGTCTTTCGTTGCCTAAGTGCACAGACAGGATGAGGAAGACCATGAAGATGCCCCTGAACCACACAGCCTTAAGCAAGAGCAGGAGAACTTGTGTGGGACAATCTGTCTGCTCCAAACATCTGTGTGCTGCTCTCCATGAGAACTACTATCTGTCAAATATTTACATAGAGTAAAAATATGACATCTCATATTGTCATTATTGCATTTCTTGTCAAATTTTGTTTTATATGTTCACAATTACATTCTAATTTTTGATATAGCTTTATCACTTCTGTGGTGCAGTGAGCTGGTCAGCAGAAGGTTGCTGATTCAATCTTTGCAGTTGGCACCACCGGTGTGTTCTTCAGCAGGGCTCTTTAGTCCAAGTTACTGCAGATGGATTAGTCCTTACTAAGAGCTAAATTCAGTCATTATTTAGTCACATCCACAAAAAAACATTCCAAACATTCCTGGTTTGTGCTTATTCAATATTAGTCAATGGAGCCTGACTTGCAGATTCTTCATGAAATTATTTGACGATGGTTTTAAAGCTTGTGATACTCAACTTTCATTGACTAATGTTGTGTGAAAAGAAACCAGCAGAACAAACTTGATCAAAATCAGATCCTCAATATCTTTTGGTCTTTGTCTGGATGTTTTTATTGGCAGTGGGTTCACTGAGGATGAAGAACTCACAGCAGCATCTGGTCCATATGAGGCAGTACGGTCAGGTGGAGTGATGGAGTCTCATCTATGGCACTGCACCATTTCTAGGATGCTGCTGTGGGCTCTCCATCCTCACTGCTCACACCAGTTGCCAGACATTTGAGATCCTACAAAAATGCAAAGACAACAGAAAAGCAGTTATTTTACTGTATTTAATGTATGTATTTAATAATTATTTAATGTAATTTGCATCTATGGTCCCTATACATGCAAGACATGCAATATATAATAATGGAGTATAACATACTACATTAAATTAAAATACATAATTATTTACATTAGAAGTGTTGACAAGAGTGAGTTACAGTGGCTATACACATCATCACTGATATTTATTTAATGTTGTGATGCTCTGTTTCTCAATAGTTGTCCAAGATGTTTCTGTCACATATTACATAAACATTTAGTAAACGTCTTTACATATGTACATAATTTACAAGATATAAATACTAAACTCACAAGACATCTGAATTAACATATGTAAGTTTCCTAGTTAGACATACTGCTCTTCCCACATGTCCACATATCCATTTCAGCTACTATACAGTAGGTAAGTACTCATATTCAAATGATACTTAAGTTTACATATGCCTGAATTTCATGAGAAATAGTGCTTCATCCAGGTACATTTCACAAAGTGTTTTTTAGATATTTTGATTTCATGCATACTTTTACATCAGCTACTGCTTTTTTGCCTAATAAAAATATTATAGAAGTATGCAATTTTGAATGCAACCATTGTCTTTGTGCCTGTTCTCCATTTTAGATAAGTTTTACTTTCAGCTATATTTGGAGGTTGACTATATGGCTTTAAAGGTGTTTAAGTGCTTGAACCCTAGTAATTGCTGGTTGTAGCTATATTGATTAAATGTAAACATAAAATTGTTATTATAAACAGGACAACCGCAATATATTCTTAGACCAACAAGATGGCAACAGTACACAACTAGTGTGAGAAGTCTGAGTTAACAAACTGCACTTAACAATGTCTCTTCTTTTCTTGTTTTTATTAGTATTGCTGTTTAAGTAAATGAGGGAAAATACCATAGTTAAGTGCTAGTATTAATTTTTAGGTGTATGTATCCATACTATCTTCATTGATTTTGTTAAATTTGTTGTAAAGAAGTACATCTAAAAAAATGAAATAATATCAAAAGATTTATTTAAAATAACATTTTCACAAAAACAAACAAATGAAATGAACATCAAAGGCAGACTTTAATAACATTCAAGTGAAGTCAATTTAATTCAATACATATTTTAACATGTTATTCTCAATAAATAATTTCTATATTACTTACTCTTATATTTATTAGTTTAGATGCTTTATTCAGTTTCAGTAAACTTTACTGACATTAAAATAAACAGACAGTATTATTTAAATAATATTCAAAATAATTTTGATTACAGCTCTTATATAAAACTTTAATTCAAACTTTAAAACTTGAAAGAACACATTATTAAGAAATTTTCAGCAATTAAATTTAAGTTATTTTCATACATTAAAATGTTGTAAATTAAAAAAAGAAAAACAGAGAGATACACATACAGAAAATGACAACTTAAAGTATTACATGGAAATTAAATATTTTTTACTGGTACAGTTATATATTTAGTACAAAAGATAGCATAATAAATATTAAAGTGAAATATGTGCACTAGTAACAAACAAATAATTATTCATTTAATTATTTGCATATATGAAAAGTCTTTTGTTAGTAGATCCTAGAAAACTATGACACTTTGACATGAAAATTGACACATGATAAATTAAATATCATAAGAATCAATTATAAGTAATAGTTCTGTAGTTTGGGGAAAACATTTCAAATTGCAAAATGTTGACATAAATTTAAATAAAAGATTAAGTCCAAAACCTTAAAAAACAAAGAAACAAATAAAATTCATTCATTCATTCATTCATTAAACTTCATTTGTTTCTATACATTATATCCAGAAATATTGTAAGTTCAAAACCCTAAAAGCGTAAAAATAATTGGAAAATACAGTAGTAAATAAATAATATAAAGATGTGTTTTTTCATTAACTCCCACCTACACAAAAAACAAACAAACAAACAAAAAATAAAACAAAACAAAAATGTAATTCATTCATTCATTCAAGTTTACTTTTTTCTCTCTTCATTTTAGGCAAGCATTTCACATGAAATATTGTTGCATTTAAACTTTGAAGACTAAATGTCTGATTAAACAAGCCTACTGTTTCAATTTCATGTATGAAGTCACTCACATACAAAAAAATAAATAAATTTGCAGAGTGAAAACAAATGAATACAGAATAATATATTTGCAGACATCACAGTAATATTGTGTTTACAATTAAAAGTACTCATTAGTTTTCTTCTCCTTCTTTAGCCAGACCTGTATCTGTTCTATAAAGGAAGAGGTTTTAGTAAATGATTTACTGTATGATACGACTTCTTTATTGCATATTTTTTGGCAGCCATTAAATATTAAGATGCTTTCTACAGTAAGTAGGTTGTAACGCCAAGCCAGCAGAGGGAGCCCTGACCTATGAACTGAGTGTTGCTGCTCCCTCTGCTGCCTCGTTGGTAACTTCATGTTTGGTGGCCATAAAGGGAGGCCATTGCAGGGCAGGCAGAGCAGGCAGAAGCAGAGATATCCAAAGTGGAACTAGTGACATCCATAGCAGAGCGGTGTTTTCACTGACGATTTCTTTGGTCGTGGCATGACAGGTAGAGAGTTTATGATAGGGCTTCTTGGCTGTGACATGACAGGCAGAGAGTTCATGATTGGCCTTCTTGGCTGTGACATGACAGGCAGAGTGTTTATGGGAGGACGCCGCCCCCATGAGAGGATCTACAGCACATGCTGACACCTCTGGAGGCATGGGCGTAGATTCTTGGGCAGACGTGGCAGTGACTTCATAAATGGATGCCACCTCCTTAGGAGGTTCTACAGCGGGAGCTGACACCTCAGGAGGTATAGGCGCAAACTCGTGGACAGATGAAGCCTCAGGAGCAGACTCGTGGGCAGACGAGGCCTCTGGACCAGATTCGTGGACAGATGAGGCCTCCGGGTGGACAGACGAGACCTCTGGAGCAGACTCGTGAACAGATGAGGCCTCTAGAGCACAGTGTGTTGTCCACACACTGAAAATGGCAATGGCCATTACAGGCAGCACAGTAGATAGTGGGGTGTCTGTTGACCTCGAGGGTGTGGATGCTATGGACTTGTAGCTTGGGAATGTGGGTTTTGCGTGGCTTGGGAGCGTAGGCTCTGGGGGTTCAGCTGAGACGTGATGTGATTTGGGAAGGTCAGAGGGGACCTGGTTAGGTTCTGGCAGGACAGCAGTTTCTTGACTTGATTCAGGAACAACAGCTGTGACATGACTTGATTCATGGGGAACAGCTGTATCTTGGCTTGACTCATGGAGGACGACAGCTGTATCTTGGCTTGACTCATGGAGGACAACAGTTGTATCTTGGCTTGGCTCATGGAGGACAGCTGTGTCTTGGCTCGACTCATAGAGAACAACAGCTGTGTCTTGGCTTGACTCGTGGAGAACAGCTGTATCTTGACTGGACTCGGAAACTTGACTTGACTCAGGGAACGCAGCTGCAACTTGTCTTGACTTTGAAGCTTGACTTCATACTGGAGGATCAGGCATCACTTGATTTGCCTTGGGTGTGGCATAGATGATGGGATGAGATGCGGATGAGATGATTTTGGCTTGATGAGGCTCAGGCGTGGCAGCTATCTTGGCCAGGGACTCAGACGGGGCAGCCATCTTGTGAACAGGCTTGGTGATGGCAGCTATCTTGTGAACAGGCTTGGGGATGGCGGCCATCTTGTGAACAGGCTTGGGGATGGCGGCCATCTTGTGAAAAGGCTTGGGGATGGCGGCCATCTTGTGGGCTGGCTCTGGGATGGTGGCCATCTTGTGAGCTGGTTGTAGGAGAGCGGATATGACAGATGCAGACTCTGGACGGGCAGGCATGGCGTGAGCAGGCCCTGGAGTGGCAGGCATGGTGTGAGCAGGTTTTGGCTTGGCAGACTTGGCATGACATGGCTCTGGCTTAGTAGACTTGATGAGTGCAGGCTGTGGCTTGGCAGGCATGGCGTGAAAGGGCTCTGACGTGACTTGAATGATTCCTGACATGACAGAAAAATTACCAGGCTTGGCAGATAGTGGGGGATAGCAAGGTTCCTCATCAACTACCCCCACAGTAAATGGTGAACCAGCCAACCAGAGTGCAAAGTCGATGTATTGTTCTAGAGTCCAGTGAGGGGTATGGCGAGGCATAAAGTAATTAAGTGAATCCTTTGGTCCATGACGGAAGATGTCTTTTAGGGCATTGTCATTAAAGTCTACTAAGTGACAGACTTCACAAAAATTAGTGACATAATCCTCAATGGGTTCCCTCTGCTGGCTTGGCGTTACATAGATGTAGATAATTTTGTCTGTAGTTTTTTAAGAGTCTTTGCAGAGCCTATTCATAAGCTTTTGAGGTAAGTAAGAACATTCTTCAACTTTGAAGTGCTGAGTTCAGTGTTTATAAAACTTCTCAAGATGTCAAATCACTGTTGAATAGTTTTTGCAACTGAATTTGAGTTTGTTCATGTGAGATTTACTGAGAAATGAAGACTTAAAAAGCAAAAACTGCATAGTATCCAAATGTATTCTTTATATATATGAAAGTGATCATGAAATTATTTTTGTCTTAGTGTTAGTTGTCAAGTTATTGTCAATGCATTAGCCTATGTACCTTTTTTTTTCTTGTAAGCAGAATTGTATGCACAGTATTCATAAAGGTGCATCCACACCTTAAGAGAACTACCAGACAAAAGGGTAGTTGCCATTGATATATGGTTAGTATTGGGAGGGTAAGCATCTATTTGTATCTTTTGTACATACATTAATTTTATGATTCACATGTATAAATATTTGACAATTGATCATATGCTCATTTTAGGATGATTTGTCTGCAATATTTTATAAATAAGGCCCCAGGATTAAGAACTGCTGCTTTAAAGACACTGCACTGATTCCAATAGCATGTGAAGGCAGCATGTATTCCCACAGAGGCCGTCCACACTTAAAATTCACCTCTGTATCCCCCTCCCCCCATCTAGTCGGACGAGTTGATTACATAACACTACAGTAGCACATTTATTCATCACACAAACCAATTTTTCATTCCATTGTGTCACATATAAATACAGCTCTGATTATAATAACTATTTCAGCACAATGCATTCATGACAGCTAAAATATGTTGGCATGATATCAATCTCTATTTCATTCAAGTCCAAATCTTTTACATATACATGATCAATTAATGTGCCATGTTCAGTAGTTGCTTTTCCAACAATTTGTGTGAAACCAAAATGTTGCATTTCATCAAGAACACTTGATTTATTAAAAAGGTTTTCATTGAAATTTCCCAGAATTATTTTTCCACCTGGTAAGCAGTTCATTTCATTAATTAGGTTAATCAAGTTGTCTCTAAATAATGGTATGTTATATGATGGCGGTCTGTACACAACTGCCACAGTTGTGTTTAACTGTTCTATACTGCAGATTAGATATTCAAGGTTATTGCATGGTATGTCCAATAAAGCAACTTGGATATTTTCCTTGTGATATATACCAACACCACCATGATCTTCCTCTTTTAGTTTAGCAAAAACATCCTGAGTTGTGTCATATGCAGCACTGCGTGGTTTGTCATTGAAAACATAGCCAGGAAGACTAACAGCATTCTCCACATAGTCTGGTTTTAACCATGTCTCTGTTACACATATCACATCTCCTTCAAAATACCTCTTATCTTGTCGAATATCTAATATATGTGGGATCAGTCCTTCAACATTATGTAACATCATTTTGAATTTGAAGTTTTCTGTTGTTTCACATGGAACAATGAATGGAGGCATATTCTGTAATGCTTGCTCAATGTTATCTTTCGCAAAAATAACCTTTTCATTGAAATCTTCAATGATGAGTCCATCAAGAGAGGTGACTCGACTCAATGCTACATATGCTTGTCCTGCAGCAAATATCTTTTTCAGTGAAACAACAGCTTTGTCCACCGTTAGGCCTTGTACTTTATGAACTGTGCAAGCCCAAGCTAATCTGATAGGAAACTGTCTTCTGACACCACCACTGCTGGTCACTTTTTCCTCCTCAGGTTCAATAGGTGTTGCTTTCTCCAGTCCAGGTTTTAAACATGGATGCTTAGCTCTTGCTTCTTTACCAACTTGTTCATTGTCAAATTCAATATATATTTTGGATGGAAATGTTTCATTATCATCATAAGAAAATTCTTTAATTGTCCCACAAATTCCATTCACGAGACCATCTGAAACACTGATATTTTTCAGTAGCATTATTCGAGCATCAACAGCTAATTCAAGGGATTTTTCTAAACAGCTGTTCTGAACTCTGAAATGATGCCCATCTTTTTCTTCCATTCGGCCGGTTTTAGCATTTCTCTCAAAGTCTTGTGCTTTCACAGTAACTGTGTCAGAGCATAATTTGTGCAGCATATGTATGTTGTGCACATCAACTTCACTGTTGGTTGCATAAATGTGGATATCTGTACTATCATCGCCATCACCTGTTTCACATTTTTTAAGCATTCTAATGTCATCTTCAAGCATTGGTTGATCCCTTTTACGTAGCCTTAAACGATTTAGTAATTCAGCAAATTCTTTGTCCTTTTGCCTCATAATCTCTGTAAGTTCAATGAAAGTAAAGTGAGTTTCCCAAAGATTCACACTGTTCACTGGTTCAGAATAAAGCGGTTTTCCTTTGACAGGACAAAGTTGGTAAAAATCTCCAACTGCTATTATTGACACTTTTCCAAATGCTGAATAATCTCCTGTTTGTTTGATTTGTCTCAATCTGCCATGGATGTACGCCAAAAGTTTATGATCAACCATTGAAATTTCATCAATTATTAGTATTTGTAGTTTTCCAAACTTGGCTCTTAAGGAATTAATTTTTTCATCTCCAAGTGGCTGATATGGCAATGCAGCATTTGTTCCAATAGAGAAAGCAGAATGTATTGTTTGAGCACCTATGTTAAACGCACTAACACCAGTCGGAGCTGTTAATAGCACATGTGTCTCGTCTGGATTTTCTGATAACTTTGACAGAATGCAAGAGGTTTCATAATACATAGCTTTAATCAAGACTGACTTTCCAACCCCTCCAGGACCGGATATGAACACATGAAATGGATCTGGGTTTTCACCTTGTACTTTTGCTAGACACCACTGTCGCACTTTATAAAAGATTTGTGACTGTTTGTCATTCAAAGACCGCAGCAAACCCATCGCATCTTTCTTTGTCATAGCACATGGATTCTTTTCCAATTTGAAATCACTAACATTTGGTAATAGATCTGGTATGACATCATCTCCTTCCTCTGTTTCTATTGGCTGTTTTTTTCTAATATCCAGGCATTCCAAACGCTCAAGTTCTGCTTCTGGACAAATTTGAGCCCAAGCGTCTTCCATTGGTCCATGTTGTTCTAAGTCATCTTGAGCTCTTTGTATAGTGTCTGCTTCTTTTTCAAATTTTGCCCTGTTTGTGTCCACTATGATTTTCACTGACTCAAGCTCGTCATTATACAATGTTACAAATCCAGTCTCATAAAAATCCTGATATGAACTGAAATTAGGTGGTTTCAGTTGGCTTGGCAAAAAATGTGGCAAAAATAATTCCAAAATACTTTGATAGTAATTTTCAGGATTTTTAGTGGGTGAAAAACGAGCATATCGTACAACTGCAAAATCTGTACGAGTTCTTTTTCTCACAAACCCCATGTCATTTTCCAGTTTGACTCTGTCTGAGCAAGACTTTTCAGATTTGGACAGAACTCTGTATTCTGATGCAAACAACGCTAAACACATTTCTTTAAATTCTTTTGTTTTTGGACGGGCTCTGTATCTATCTGTGATGCTTTTCATCCATATTTCATCATCGTCAGCTTCTCCATTTTCTGCTTTTTTATTTATGATATTTAAAGGTAAACTCATTTTTACTGTATTAATACCAGTTGGAATAAAAACCACTTTTCTTGTTCCTTCTTTTAGTTTCATATTAGTCAAACGATAAACACTCTCTTGAGCTGAGACCTCTCTGCTGCGAAGAAAAACACTTCCCAGTTTTCTTAAAGCTTGTTTTGCATCCATATTGCCTTGCTTGTGTGCTTCTTTCTGTGCATTTGCGAGCAGCAATCCCATTTCTCTCTCTGCTTTTGAAATGTAGGAAACTATATACACTATGCAAGAGTAAGCATCAACAACAAACTGTATGTCCATGTTTGCATTCCAGCATCGCAAAAGATCTTTATTATACTGATTCACCCAAACATCACTTGGCTTTCTCTGCAACACAACATTTGTTTTCTTTGTCATTTTGTTATAAGCACATTCAAATATCTCTTGATTTATACCAATAGATGAAAACATCGAGTCAACAGAGTCAAAGACAGCATCAGTGTTCAACAAACATTCTCTTACTTTCTTCATTATAGATTCAGCTAATTCTTTTGAAATCTCCTTCGACTTGTTTGTCTTTTTGTCTTTACTTTCACTTTGTCCATCATCTGTTGTTTTTTCATTCTTATCTATTTGACTGCTTCTTGTAATGAAGGTATTTTTTACTCGGAGGACGTGGAAAGTTAAATCTACATGTAGTACCTTTCTTTCTACATGTTTTTGCATGTCTTTTACTGTGCTGTTGAACACTGCTCACAATTTCATGCATTTCTATTTCATCTTCAGGTGGCATTTCACAAGTGACATAGCGATCAACAAATGCTACAACTTCATCATCATCATCTCTGTCTACTTGAGGTGCATTTTCAACCCAAAATAGACAATGTGTGTGAGGGGATCCACGCTGTTGAAATTCAATTCGATAGAAGTAATCTATTACTTTTCCAATAGGTTGAGCTGGTGACATAATCACATCTTTCAGAAAACAGTGGAATCGACGATCAAACATTCTGGCAGCGATGACTGGGTTTCGTTTCAGCATCCCACATCTATCAGCCCAGTCCAGTTCATCAATAGGAGTTTGACAACCCTCTTGTTTAGCAATACACTGCATTAACTCTGGCCATCGCAAGTCAGCTGATGAAAATGAACAAAACCATGTTGGGAGCCCAAATTGCCTAACCATTGCAAACAAATCTTTTTGAACAGATTGCCAAAAAACAGGACTACCTCTAATTGGTTTTAAAAATTTATAACCTGCATCATAATTTAAAATTCTTTGAAGTGAATCTTTGTTTGTCAACATTTCTGAAGCAATTTTTGTTTCATTGCTTAGGCCATAGCCTTTCCTCAAAGCAATAGATACATTAGAGATAACTTGATTGAGCTCAGACAAATATTGTCCATAAAAGATGTAGTCAAGATTTTGGGCAAAACGTCCATCTGCGTTTAAAATTCTGTTGTTTAAATACCTAGACAGTGTTCATTTTTGAGGTCTTGAATCATGAAATGTGCCTGTTCCTTTCGGAAAAAGTACTGGAAAACATTTGGCTTCATTAGTTTCATCCATTAACAATCGAACTGGATTATTGCCTTCTGCTGGAGCAAGGGACATAATGCCATCAAAATGCTGATCTAAAACCTCTTGTGCAATGTCCACTGGCTGCAAACATGAATCCATGAACAAACCATGCTGCTGTCGATCATGAAGCGTTTCATCAGTGATCTCATCTTCATTTTCAGTATTGTGTTCATTATCAACACACATATCCTGAGAAATATCTAAATCAGACTTATTATTAGTTGCTTCATCAATCTCTTCTGTTTTTACTCAGAGGATTGGTCCAACTGTTGTTATACTCCACATCTGCATACCACTTGTTATTTTCTTTTAAGTACGCCAGAGCTCTTTTTATCTTATCAGAATTCACAAATTTATAGTCGTAATGCCCTTTATATGTCAGTTTTCTCTTAAGCTTCACACGAATCATGAAATCATCATTTTCAGATCTTGGTAAAACATTCACCACTTGTGTAACATTAGATGGTACGCATGTTACAGGCCCATGAACTCCATTTTGTCCTCCACGTGGTAAAGCCAGCATTTTCATAAAAGGAATATTCTTTGCTATTAAATGTTGCTCAAGAGAGTTTAAACAGTTTAATTCAGAAGGAATAGGATCCAGAGCAAGATTGTTTGCAACACTTTCAGCTGGAATTTTACCTTCACAAATTTTTCTATCACATGTGTGGCAAATCCATAAAGATTCAGCAGGGCTGTTCTTATATACACAATGCTGACTACAGTGTTTGTTACATTTATGAAGATAATTCAGTGTTATGCATTTTTCTGCAATATAACCAACTTCAGTTGATTTTTGAAAATATTTATTCTTATTGCAATGTTTGACCTGCGTTTTGAAGCAGCAACGATGACACACTGCACAAACATATTCAGGACCTGTAGATATTTTTTGTTTAAACTCTTCAATTACATAGTCCATCTCCTTTCTTTTGGTGTCTTCTTGAAGTTGTGTTATACCATTTCTCATTTTAATACTATTGGCAAAATTAATGTCATTTTTATACTTTTGTATGTTGTAATATTTCACCATATTTTTATACATTTCATTTTGATGATATTTTTGGATATTATACTCTTTAACAGACTGTCTATGCGACTCTTCCTTTTCATACTTGCCATACTGTACTGTTTAACAGACTGTTGATGCTTTATATTTCTCTTGTACTTTTCAGTGCTGGATTTAATTACTTTCTCTCTGTAAGTTTCATCATCATGATATCTTTTGTTTACTTGGATTTTTTTACTCTCTTTTACGTCATTATTAGCAGTGTATTGCAGTTTCTCTCTATTAAGCTTACGAGCATATGTTGAATCATTTAATGATGCATTAAACACTGAATTTTCAAATGGTGATTTACAAAAGGAGGCACAGCTATGATCATTGGTCTTTACACAAACAACAACTTGATAATGAGAGCTATTTGCATGTTTCAAATAAATTCCCTTATTTTCACAGCTCTGTCTATTAGACGAAACATTTGAAGATGTGTATTTAAGCCATTTCCTTTGACTATATGTAAAAATGTCTACACCGATCAAATCACTCGTTGCTTGAATTTCCATCTCTGTCGCCCAAGTTCCAACATATTTCATTCTTGATGTGGCAATATATTCTGGTATAGACTTGTATCCTTCTCTGAGATACTGAATATACTTTCCTTCATTCTGAAGTATGTGTGTAACTACAGCTCGCCTTAATTTTCGGTGTTCGTCTTGGCTTCCACTTAGAGAATACACAACAGCTCTAGAAAAACAGTTACCATCACCAACAATATCTTTAGTTTCACAAGGCTCAGCCATTTCAACAGTCTCTTTTGGATTATTCTGGTCTTTTACAATATATACAATATTAAGCTTTAAGCAAACACTCTTTTGTTGCTGTACTGTCAATTGGCTAAACTGAAAAGAAGCAATGGCAGTTTCTGAAATAAATTCAACATCACCTGCATTTTCTTTTGTTACATAATGCATGTCTGTGTTTTGTTTAGCACATATTTCATTCACAAATACATTATCTTGGTTTATGAAATCACTCAAAGATTGACTGCATGCAGCATCAGGTTCCTCTTTCAACACAACTTCACAGTGTAAACCATTTGATTTCTCATTTGAATCCTTTGACTTGTCTACACTTTTCTTTATTTTTCGTTTTTGCTGTTCGTTTTTCTTGCTTTTTTTAGTGATGGACTTCATTATTGAAATGTAAGTTTCTTCCTTATGGAATCTTTTCTTTGCTTTCTTTTGTTTTTCTTCTTTGAACTCAAGACTATTGTTGTATTGAACGTTCTTTGTATAATCCTCACATGAGCTTGAAGACACATCTGATGCTACGTTGAACAATGAATCTTGAATTGCTGATTGACAAACGGAGGCACAGTTCCCATCCTTGCTCTTTCCACACAAAACAACTTCATAATGACACCTGTTCACATGTTTCAAATATATGCCGCTGTCTTTACAGCCACGTGTATTGCAGGATGTATCTGAACAAGAAAATTTAAACCATTTGTTTTGACTGTATGTAAATATGTCTATACCAATTAAATCACTAGCCGCTTGTATTTCCATCTCTGTGGCCCAAGTTCCAACGAATTTCATTCTTGATGTGGCAATGTACTCTGGTACAGAGCTGTATCCTTGTCTGAGATACTGAATATACTGTGCTTCATTCTGCAGTATGTGTGTAACTACAGCTCGTCTCACTTTTCGGTGTTCTCGTTCACTTCCACTTACAGCATAAGCTACCGCTCTGAAAAAGCAGTTACCATCAGCAACAATATCTTTAGTTTCACAAGGCTCAGACATTTCAACAATCTCAGCTGCATTATTTTGTTCTTTCACAACGTTTAAAATGTTCATCTTTGAGCAAACACTCTTTTGTTGCTGTAGTGTTATTGGACGAAACGGCAAAGAAACACTAGGAGTTTGTGAAACAAATTCAACATCACCTGTGTTTTCATTAGTTGGGTATAAAGGCAGCGTTTCCGTTTTCTGTTCTGCACACGTTTCATTCACAGACAATTTACCTGTGTTTATGAAATCACTCAAAGATTTGCTGCAACCAACGTCAGCTTCCATTTCCGACTGCTCACCTTCAGTCTCGTTTACTGCTTGAACAGTTTTCTGGATCACTGGACAAAACAAGTTCACCCGCTGACTGTTTGTGTCAATCATACTTGCGTGGACCCCTGTTACCTCAAATTCATGATCATGTGCATTCAAGGACACACCAAGCTTCCTGAAATGAATGAGCAGTGACTTCAAGTTTGGATAGTAAGCTAATACACTCTTACCGCCTTCTACAGATCTGCCATCACTGTGTCTTGAATGTGGATCAATCACTGCATACCAAGAACCTTCTCTGACAGCTGCACATATAAATAGCTTAATATTGACCAAACATGCATCAAACGTCTGAAATGCTCTATTTACTGCTTCATCAAGTGACATAGCATACCCTTGCAGTTCTCCATCATATTTATTGACACCAAACAAGCCAGTCAATGATTCACCATAGTTTATTGCAAACTGACAATTGTTCAGCATGTGTGTGTGTGGCAGCTCATGAACACGTATGAAGCCGGATTCAGGATCGTTGATTTTCCCGGTGTCTCTCATGGTACTGTACAGCTCATCTCCATGGATCAGAACAGCATTCAGGTCACTTCTTGTCCACTGCAACACACTTTTCATCTTACACATCACAATTGCTGTTAAACTATTTGCACCACATTGCCTTCCCATATTCTGGCCAAAACGGTAATCTCCTTGATGGAAAGAGCCTCTGATGTAGGATTTCTGTAGAGATAAATTAGAAACAGCTTTCAGGGTGATTACAGTATCTTGTTCAGAGTTTGGTTCAACTTTCAATTCAGACTTTTGTTCAGACTTTTGTTCAGACTTTTGCTCAGACTTTTGCTCAGAGAAGGTTTGCTCAGAAAGGGTTTGCTCAGAGAGGGTTTACTCAAACTCATCTTTTGACCCGTTGTGATGTACACAACGTTCTGTTAATTTTGCCGTTTTTTTAAGAGGTGGCAGAGCCTCTGTAGAATCAGCAGCCATCCGGTCCGCCATCCTCTTCTTGGCTGCCTGTGAGCGCTGAGACTGCTTCGTCCGAGGCATCTATTCATACACACAAAATATAGAAGGACAAATTAAATGACACATTACTGCATGAATTCACAAACACAATAGAGTAAAGAATTAAAAATATCAGTAAATCTTAGTTCACATTATAATACGGTCTATTAATAGTATTACATGCCACTTTTACAGTTTTAGTGGTATTTGTACGATCTGTTACAGTTACAATGTTTATGTACACAAACATGAAATAAATACAAGGATTAAGTTTAACTTTAAAATGTTTAATTAATATAACTAAATGTTAATAAAAGTGGCAATTTTAAGATGAAACACATCTGTTAATCATAATACCCAAACAAAACATAATTATTCACAATTGTAACAAAGAAAACACAACCCATTTATAAATTATGTATTTCAGTAAACATCATATTATACAGAAAAAATGGGATTCTACTAAAATCCATAGATAGTCAGCAATACATCTTTAAATCCCTACAAACAACTATACATCTGAAAACTTCTCAAAGCTATTTAATTGCAAAACCTTATTTTAATTAGAGTTATACTGACATCTACTGGTAAATCATGCAGTTACATCTCATTTTATTTCTTTATTAATACCACTGAAGAGTAATCTAACTCCCCTTCTTTGCATTTCAAATACTTTTACCCTATTTTTAAACTTACAAACTGTGTCAAATAAAATAAGTATAAAATATGAATCTTTTTATTTTCTTCATAAAGAAATAATTTAATTTGCGGGTATGAATTTACAAATTTCCTATTAAATAATATCATGACTGCACGTGTGTGCACGTGGATGTGTACACATATATCCATTCAAACACGTTCTGAAGCAACACTAACTTATATAATGATCAGACTGATAATTATTCATTACTCACAAACAAATAACACCACCAACTAGCCATCACTATTTTATTTCAGAATTTCCTAAAGAACAGACTTTAATATTGTTTTTAAAAATTGTACATAACAGATAAAATTACTCTTCTGGTTTTATTTATAAGTTACTAACATTTTAACTGATTCAAATTGATCATGCCACTTCAGAACACTTGCAAGAGCATGGAAGAACTAATCAGTGTGGACAACACAACAACAACATCCACAGATTTAAAGTATAATGAAACGCCCCTGCTTCAGCAGTGTTTTTTCACACCTCTGATTTGAAAAATGTTCCAAAAAAGGTGTTGCCTACTGTGAAAAAGTGGGTGAATAATTTGTACAAAGAAGGAAGTGTTTACATAAAAAGGGGAATGTCATCAAGCGCATAAACACAGCTAATTAACACACCATAATGTAGCTGCAGATAAACCCTGCATTTCAGTGCTGATGGAAACATGAGACCAGGGTACCACGACTGTTTTCTCGTTTAAAACCAGCATTGTTATATGTTTGAACTATTTTAAATCTATAGATTTTATTTCAGGCAAGTGGTGATGATTTGAGAAGACAAACATGATCAAACAGAAGACTATGATGAATTCACTGTCTTCCACTGGCTACTTGGTCATTACTGTTAAAAAACAAAAATCTATATTCACAACAAACATGAGACATCTGTCCGATATACAGATCATGTCTATATTGCATTGGTCAGTCTAGAACCATATCTTTACGTCTACAAGACATGCAAATCATTACAGAACACTGAAAACCAATCGCCTGCACCCAAACTTTACCTCTAGACGCACCTTAGGGAAACGCAAACATTACTTTTTTGTTGTTGCATTGAGGATACCAGCCCTTAAGTAGGCTCTACATCACATCTTGTGACGTAACCTTGACTTCTTTTCAATAACCTAGCCTACGTTTATAGTATTTGTAGACATTTTGCATTGACATCAGGTGTATTTCTGAATGTAATAATAAAATGTAATAATAAAACTTAATGTCATAGGCCTTAATAAATTACTGAAAAAAACAAATTAATTAATTAAATGACCTTTTAAACCATTTTACTGATTGTATTAATTAGTCAAAATTCTTTCTCTTAATTAACTGTTAACCAGTTAAAATGAGCATCCCTATTCTGGATAAATTGAGAATCACGATTCTGCATTTATTTAATCCAAAGTACAGCAAAAACAGTAATATTGTGAAATATTTATACTATTTAAAATAACTTTTCTATTTGAATATCTTTTAAAAAGCAATACACTCCTGTAATCTAAATTTTCAGCATCATTACTCCAGTCTTCAGTGTCACATGATCCTACAGAAATCATTCTAATATGCTAATTTGTTCTTGAAGAAACACTTTTTTATAATCATCAATATTTAAAATGGTTCACTACATTTTTTTTCAGTATTCTTTAATGAATAGAAAGAGCCAAAGTTCAGCATTTATCTGAAATAATAAGCTTTTGTTAGACGGGGGAAGAAATTATAGAAAGCACGTTTTTTTTTATTTATTTTTTTTTTTTTTAAGCAAGGATCCTTTAAATTGATCAGACGTAATGATAAAAACATTTATATTGTTTTTACTTATAAAACATTTATAAAAGTACAGGAATGATGCTTTGAAATCACAGGAATAAATTACATTTTAAAATGTATTAAAAGAGAAAACAGTTTCTTTAAATAGTAAAAATATTTTGAAATATTACTGTTTTTCTTGTATTTTGCATCAAACAAATGCAGATTTGCTGAGAAGAGTAGACTTCTTTAAAATAACATTAAAAAATATTTACAATATATGTACAAATACATTTTTGAGTCACTTATTGCCACCTACTGCGGAAAAAATGCAATCAACACAAATGTTATCTGAAGCATCAGTTACTTTCAAAAGATGCCCCGTGCTCTAATTTGTCAGCAACAATATCTGATCTATAAACTTTCATCCCAGCATTTCTGTGATAATATGAATGACTAAGACAGAAATAATTCTGTGTAGTTGGAAAAAAATGTTTGTAAAGCTGTTTATTACGCAAACATGGTAAATGTCAGCTCTCAACATTTACTCTCAGTTTCAATTTCACTTTTTCAAAAGTTTAATAGACGCGGCCAAATCGTGGTCATTTAGAAATTAGATTGTATGAGTGTCTGAATCGAGATCGCAATTTTTTTAACAATTAATCATGCAGCTCTAACAGATAAAACAAAATATTGTTGTTTAGTTAGTACTTACCGGAATAAGATATTTCATATGAAAGATGTTTACATATAGCGCACAAGTGAAAATTAAATTGATAAAAATGACCCCGTTCAAAAGTTTATGTACACTTTGTTCTTAATATCTGTACGACCCACAGCTATTTTTTGTTTAGCGACAGTTGTTCATGAGTCCCTTGTTTGTTCTGAACAGTGAAACTGCCTCCTGTTCTTCAGAAAAATCCTTCAGGCCCCACAAATTATGTGTTTTGCAGCATTTTTGTGGATTTGAACCCTTTCCAACAATGACTGTATGATTTTAAGATCCATCTTTTCACACTAAACACAACTTAAGTGACTCATATGCAACTATTACCAAAGGTTCAAATGCTCACTGATCCTACAAAAGGTAAAAACATGCATTAAGAACCAGGGATGTAAACTTTTGAACAGAATAAACATTTATACATTTTTTTTATTTTGCCTAAATATCATATTTTTAATCTAATACTAACCTTCAAAAGCTACTTACCTGTTGCCCAGAAGACAACATAAGTTAAATTTACCCTGAACTACAAGTTCAAAAAGTTTTCACCCCTGACACTTAATGCATGTTCATTGTTGGAAAGGGTTCAAATACACAAAATTGCTGAAAAACCAAATAATTTGTGGGACCTTAATGATTTTTCTAAAACAACAGCAGGCAGTTTACCTGTTCAGAACAAACAAACGGGACTCATGAACAACTATCACTAAACAAACCAAAAAAACAAAAACAAACCAAAACAGCTGTGGATCATTCAGATAATAACACAATACCAAGTGTATTGTAAACTTTTGAACAGGATCATCTATATAAACTCAACTATTATTTTCTTTTGTGATGTGTGTGTGTATATATATAAACATTTTATGTGAAATATCTTATTGAGGTCAGTACTTAATAAACAATAACATCCACTTTGTATGACACCTGTTATTTTTGTAAAACAATTAACATTTGGCAAATTCTGCAAGGAGCATCTAACCTTTGACTGCACTTCATTATGCTATATTCTTACAATATTAATAAATAAATAAAAAAAAACAATAAAGGTAACATCTTACCTCAAATCAGTCTTCTCGAAATATTCTGCTACACAGAACTCTAGGAAAATATATAAAACATAAACAATTACATTAAACAAAAACAAATGCATACCACACTACATTTCAAGTTTTTTTCCAGCATTGACAATTATGAAATGGCATAATTTTGCCTGTGGACAAAACTGAAGCAGACAGTTATGTGCAGGCTTCACTAAACATGGTCAAATAGGGCTTTTAGTCAAAACTATGCAAATTCGGACACATGCTGATATCATTACATTTACTTTGTTTCTTTAGACAGAATTATAATTTAAATTCTTTATCCACTGAATTATATGATCTGATGAGCATTAGTGACTGTATAGGATTTGCTTTCACTTCAGCAATGGCTGTTGTGACTATGAAAAAACATAATTTGCTGCTCGTCTGTCAATCATGTTACACATTCCTTACCAGCCCTGTCTCTGCTGATCAAACACGTCCATTACTGCCCCGTTCAGTTATATACACACAACAAACACAGAAAACTTTTACCTACAAATGAAATATGAAACTAATACACTAATGATTATGAAACTAGTTCTGTCATTCATAGTACTTGGAGAATTTCAGGAACAATAAAGAATAATACATTTAATGTTATGCAATAAATGCCACAAATTCAGCAACTAGCTTTAGTAAAAAAGGCTACAATTGAGTCTTTGAAACCCCCACCCTCCTTAGCAACTGTTCACATCATGCTTTTATTCACTAAAAAAATGCTGTAAAAAAAATGCTGTAAAAAAATAAGCGGACAACAGGCTGACAGATATGACAGAACAGGTTACTTCTGATATGAAACAAGGTTTCAGCTTCTAATTTTGTCATATTGTAAGAAATTCAAACAATAAACATCGTTTTATGGCTCCTTAATGTGTCCTGAAAGATCACTGTATTGCCTCTGCTCAAGTGACACGTTAAACGACGTCTATTCATATTTACAAAAAGCACAAAATATGAATATGATTGCTCACATGACCTGTCAATCAAACTCTCTCGCGAAAGATCAATTAACATATTTACCCTCCTCTTGTGCAGGCACTGCACGTGCTACATACAATACACTAACCTATCTATCTATTTTATCACCTATCCTTTAAAATATAAAGGTAATGATGTTTAATCAAACAGAAATAACACTGAAGCAATAAACAATTACAAACATACCTTTCAAACAGCTCAATACTAAGAATTTAGTACATTAACTAATAACAGTATTAAAATAATAATATTAATCACAACACCAAACGTCCTATAAACAGATTATAGCCACTTATTTCATCTTCTAATCAATACGATGACCAAGTGAATCATGCAAATCTAGTCCTGAAATAAAACGTTACCTTTTAAACATTTATTTACAAAATACAACCACAAAACATACAAACACAGAAACAACAACTTATACTGTCTTAAAACGATCATCGATGACAAACATTAATGCATGGATGATTAAGATTACACACAGAGCAACCACACCATGTGCTTACCTGCTTGCCTTAAAAGACAAAATGGTGTCCTTTCCTGACAACACGGAAACGCGTTCTCTCTTGGAATAAATCGCGCGCGCGCCCTCTAGTGGATGGAATAATAAAAACACATTATAATTACATTGAAATCTAAAAATGTTATTAGAAAGGGAACAAGTAAGCATTTTGTTACCAATTATTTGAAATTAAACTAATAATACATTTCAAATGAATAATATAGTTCTTTTCAGTTTTTGTTTATTCATACTATAGCATAATACCTATTATTTATTAAAAATATCTGTATCTACAACAAAATGTGTCCATGTGCATTTAAAACCTGTTTACAAGACCGATCCGTCCGTGGCTAAAATAGCTACTGTTCTTTAATATTTAATAACTTTTGAACAGCTCATCCAATCCGAATGCTGTAAAAAGTACCGCAAAACTGAGATTCTCCGCTTTTTTCCTAGTCTCATTAGAATATTCAGAGACTCGGTAGTGAACGTGATTACCTCATCGCATTTTGATCGCGTTGATTCTTCAGAGAAACCAATGCATTTCGTTCCTCTCAGCCAATCAGGAACGACTGTTGACGCTTAGTCCCACCCCCGTACCCAGATTGATTCAAACTGTCATCTATTCAACCAATAAACACAGTTTTTGGACTTTTGAACCACCGATTAGCATGTTTCTGTGGAAATTTGAACAAACTCATAGTGAAAGTAAAGTACGTTGTGCGTGCATGAAAACAAACACAAAATAACACACGTGCATGACAGCACTCTCTGAAAAAGCACAGAAAAACACACGATAGACTATAATAGACTATAATATTGTGGTAATTCTTCTCATATAGTTTATACACTTGCAAAAAAAAAAAAAATATGTTGCACTCTGTATATTTTTCTCTCATTTTGTGTGTAGTTTGTGAATCATTGGCACTTTTTGTATATTTGTTGCACAAAACCATTGGTGCAGTTGTTTTCACTACTTGCTGCACTGTTTGCGTTTGTTGTTCATATTCTGATTGAAAATATATTTCCCTGAAAAAAAACACTTTTTTTTTTTTTAAATTGTGTTTTATTACATAATAATGCTTCCATTTATTTTACCTCCTAAACATTTTTGAAAACATCTATATTGTCAATAAACTAAATATACCTCTTTTTTCACTGAAAAGCACCTAAAACAATACTGTAATAAATGCCTATAACTTGCTTAGAGAATCTTATATGTAGATAAAATTTTAGTTTAAAGTGTAAAACACACAAATACAACTTTTTAAAAAAAAAAAATTCTAAACTTCATGAATTCTTGCTTGCAATTTTCTTAAAATTTTGTAAATGAGGTTCAAAGCAAAATGTGGCAACCCTTGCATTTCAACACTTATAACAGGGACATATGAAAATATGGTCTTAATCTAGTGTACCCAAATACCTACAAATTGTAAAATGAAAGCTCAAAAGCCTTATGGAAGCCAACCATTTTTTTTTAATTCACTAAAAAAACACTAGATGCTAGCAGAACATCACTTCTTTGCTTATCCTATTCAGTAATAAAGTAATATCTGGCGTTTAACTTTTGCATTTATATTTTGACAATATGAAGTCATTATTATTACATTTAAAATCAAATTTAGTCAAACTTTACTAATACATTTATACAGACACATCTTTTACAACTACACTACATTATGATTACAGTTAAAACTGAAAAAAATTGTATAAACAAAAGACTTCCAGTAAATCCTATTATAATTTTACAATTGTATTATTATTGTCTGGAAAAATTCATCAACTATCACATTCTTTGCTGTGATACGGAGTTGTTTGAAAATGCTACAAACTAATTTTTTATTATACAAGTAAAGAAAACAAAACAGATTTTGAACAAGTTTAAATTGGTTTTGTTCAATTCACACATTAAACTGACTTATAAAAACTTTTTCTTTGACTTACTTATTGATATATAAATATTTGTTGAAAAAGTAAATTATTTACATAAAAATCTAAACTAATTTTACAAACTCCCAATTAAAGGTCCAGTCATTTTCACTTGCATTCAACACATAAACATATTTTTTAGTCAAAAATGTTAATTATACTAAACATTAAATTTTTCTATACATTTTTGAACACATTCACCACTATAAAAAGAGTTCAAAACTATTTTATTACACAAAAATCAAATATTTCAAAGACCATCAAAACCCTTTTTGTTAACAAAAAATTACAGTTTTACTTAAAACTGTTTCTTTTTACTTTGCAACATTTGAATGATCAAAATGCAAGTCTTATATTACTTACAACAGCTTTAAAGTTATTTAACATTGTCCAAAATAATCATTACAAAAGCATAGGAAACCTACACAACCTAAATACTCACCACAAAAATGAAAATTCTATAATCATTTAATCATCCTCATGATGGTGCAAACCTGTATGAGTTTCTTTCTTTTTTCTCAACTATTTAGTTACCAACATTATCCAAATGATCTTTTCTATCCAACATAAAAAAAAACAAAAAAAAAGCAACCTCATACAGGTTTGTAACAACATCAGGGTGAATAAATGATGACAGAATTTTCATTCTGATGAGAAATACAACTTTAATCAACTTATTTTTAAATTTTAGAACAATATTGTTCCTACTTTTTACCAAGAAAAGCATAACTGCAACTACTTCTTGAATGGATGCTGCTTCTAAATACTTCTTTCACTCCTCATTCCGTTCCTAAATAAAAAAAGAAAGACATTTAGACATAACTTTAAATTATACAACAAAAAGCAAATATACAAAACAAAAAAATACACATATATTAACTAAACATAATCCAATGAAACTTATACATCTATCTAAATATTAAGACCATGAATAAAACTTATACATACCAGATTTTTCCATAAAAAATATTAAATATTAAATAATCTAACAATAACTACACTACAGAACTTCATACTACACAACACAACTACTCAACTTTGCATAGAACAAAAAAGATTTTCTATTTAAATAATAAATATTAAAATCATCATCTGAACTTCTCAGTCATTAATAATGTTACATTAATAGCTAATTAATTAATTCATTTTTGAATAAAATTATACTTTTGAATTAAACTGCTGTTTAATTATACTAACTATTACACATTTAAACACATTTAAAAAAAAAACTTCACTATAAAAACATACACACAGAAACAAAACACTACTAATAATAACAACAACAAAATACACCTTTTTATTCTGGTAATATTTACTAACTTTACTAATTTAACCAAAAACATAATTATAAATATAAATTAAATATTTTTACTCTTTTAAAATGTAATTCACCATTTAGCCTGAGCTTAATAAACACAATATTTAAAAAAAAAAAAAACTAAACTACTATATCAGTTAGTAAATAAAGGCAACTATGAGTATGCATTTTAGAAAAATCACCTAAATATATGAATATCGATATAATTTCAAAATTTACATTAAAAAACAAAAAACAACCACACATGTATATATTTTACATGTTACTTATCAAATATAGGCCAACTATATAATATGTTTAAAAAACAAACTGATTTTCCAAATACTATTAAATATTTAGCTTTAGATCAAACTCTTCTAGAATACCATTTTTTAAAACAGAAAAACAGAAAACTTTTTTTACTTAAATACCCAAATGAACTTACATAAATCTATCATTACCAATGCAACATTCAAAAAAAAAAAAAAAACTAAAAAATAACTACTCACAAAGAATATACTTCCATAAAAAACATAACTTGCTCATTGCATGTATTATACTAGTTTTCTGATACCTGTTCATCAAAATACATTATCTTTGTTAATATTTTTGTTAATATTTTCTTGCAGATTTTGTCTATTTCAACTACTTAACAAATACAAACATGAATTGAATGAAATTTACAGTTTCAATGTGTCTAAAACACACAAACATGTAGATATACTGTCGTGTCAAAAAATCAAGTGTGTCTGTGTTTCTGTGTGTATATATATATATGTATGTATCTGTCCATATATTGCACTGTGACATAAACACTTATGTTAGACACAATCAAATAACACAGAACAAAAAGTGTAACAAAGAGACAGTCCATAAAACAAAACATACATGACATTAGACGTAAAACCACAAATAACAAAAACTAATTTATTCAAAAAATATTAAATAACATTACTCATTTTATACCTGTTACTTCTTGCTCAACCCGCATTGCAACTGCAACTTCTTCATCAACTGGATCTTCGTCCACATCTATTCCAACTGCCACCTTTTGGTCCTCAGATATTGAAGGTTCACCATCAGTTGACTCTTCACCTACTTGTCTTGTCACCACTGGGACTAAACCTTCTTCTTTCTGAACAGATCCTACAGCTGGTACTTCTTCTTGAATAAATGCTGCAGATGCATCAGTAGATGCTTTTTCCAAACAAACAACAAAGTTGTTTTGCATTTTGATTTTACACTTTTCCATACTCAATAGATGTTCTTCAATATCCTGGCTGTCTGAAAGTAAGTGTAACAGCTTCTCATCGGTCAGATATCGTTTGAGGACACTGTTGGACAAGGTCACATCTTCTTCGCCAAAACTGTTTCCAATTGACACTTTCCCTTTGGTAATGCACTCATAATTTTGGCACTTCTGAAGAAGTCCACATCTATGACACCGATGATACTGTTCTTTGGCATTCAAATCATTCTGCCAAGCCTGGCATTTTCTGCACCTACGTGACACAGTAATCTCTGCAGCGTTGATCTCACCAATGATTATGGTGACAGGATCTTCATCTACTCGGAAATCTTCAACACGAGTAGGGAGACAAACATTTGCGATCTCCTCAATCTCTGTAGTACGTGAAGTGGTTAAAAACAGGCATCCTGCATACTGCCTGGTGCAGACGTTTCGGATGCAATAGCTCTTCCCACTTACTAGCTTGCCTATTAACGTATCCCACAACTGGATTTTTATCCATCCCGATACATCTTCTACATAACACGTCTGCATTTCTATACAATCGCCTCGCACTTCAACCATTTCAGTGGCCGGTTTGATATAGTTGACACGGACCTCTAAACTGCTAACCTAAGAAGAAAAAAAAAACAAATAAAAAAAAAAAAATTGCAATTAAACAATTATTTCTCATATACAAACAAAAAACACTAATCTAATAATCTATGAATACATGTATAATTTCTAACACAACTATAAATTTACATCTTTTTTTCTTGATCTGAATATCATTGTTACAAAAAAAACTAAAACAAAAACATTTACTCATAATTAAACATTTACTTTGAATACATTAAATTGTTTTCAAAGGTCAATAAGTTAATAATTATTTATTTTGAAATTATTTTAATTACAACAAATATATATGTAATTGATTTTAACCATATATTTTAGAAAACTAAATATTAAAAAAAATTAAGCTGTCGGTATAACAAATTGACTTATTTATATAAAAAAAACAAAACAAAAAAAAAAAACAATTAAAATAATTAATTTACAAGTCTGTAACAAGTTCATTTAAAAGTAATAACTTAATGATGAACCAATCATTTACAAAACATGACTATGTGTTTATAAATGATTAACAAATAAAATACACTAGCAATCTATGATATTGTAAACCAGTTTTACCCTCACCTATAGATCACATCAGGTTCACAGTGCTAAAATACTCCATAAATACATCCTAAATCACATACTAATGCACTATTCTACAACAGTTTTTTTGTGTAAACAGTAATGATGCACTAAAATAACACTTAATGCACTATTGCACCTTTAATTATGTAGCAAAGGTGTAGAACTTATGAAACTACATTTATGAATGATAAAATAACTTTACAAAATCCATACACCCTTACATTGCAGTACACCCTACAAAGTATTCAAAAAATGTTGGATAAATGCAAGAATTAATCATTTACAAATCTTTCTGCATCTCCTAATCTAAAGTGTAAACAATTCATTATTTGTAAATGTGTTACACATCAATTGTAGATCATTCTTACATGTTAAAAAATAATATAGTCTATACAAAGCATTTACAACACTTTCTACATCCCCTAATGTAAAGAGTAAACTACTCATCAGTTGTAATTGTTTTACAAACCTACCAGTTACAGGTTGTGCGGGTATACACACTGGGCAAAAAGATCTAAAAATGATAATTAAAATATTTACAACTGATAAATAATTTACACTTTAGATAAATCTAGTGGATGCAAAAAGTGTTGTAAATAATTTATTCATGATGTGATCAATGGAGGGTAACCCTTTAACTGATTGACATTTCAATTATTTATAAGTGATCAATAATATATTAACTAGCAATTTATGAACCACTTACTAAGGATCTGTTTGATTATTTTATGATTTGCTATTTTTTAAAATAATTTATGACAGATTTGTAAATCATTACCATATTACTTAATCATCATTGGTTAACGTATTGTCATGTTTTGTAAATTATTAGTTAATCATTATTTAATGACTTGTAAATTATTTATAATTTCATCTACAAAACATAGATAAAATAGTAAAATATCACTTGTTAATCATTTATGAATGCATACTCATGTTTCGTAAATGATTAGTTCGTCATTAACTAACTACATGAAAATGACTGGTAAATTAATTAACAAAACATACAAAAATTGTTACTTCTTAAATGTTTAAGAATGTTTTCTAAATGATTATTTTATCATTACCTAACCACTTATAAATGACATACAACTGAAACTTAATATAAAATGTTACCAAATACTTTAACACAGTTAAAGGAACACATCACTATTTTTCAAAATAAGCTAAATTTGCAACTCTCCTACACTTAAACAGTTAAGTTTTACCATTTTCAAATTTACTCAGCTGATCTCTGGATCTGACATTACCACATTTAGCATACCATTACCATATGACTCAAAAATGGCCAAAGACTTTACATTTTTTTCCCACATTCAAAACTTGCCTCTTCTGTAATTACAACATGTACTAAGACTTACAAAAAATGAAAAGTTGTAATTTTCTAGGCCAATATGGTAATGATATTATTACCTGGAGACTATTTTCAGTTGATCTATAATATAATATCATTGCTACAATCATGGTACAGCAGCAAAGTCCCTTGATAATTACGCCGGAATGACAGTATAGTTCCTAGCTAATCAGTCTAGAAAATTACAGCTTGTCATTTAAAGTCAGTCTTAGTACACTACAAAAGACTCATGTTTTTAAACAGGAAAAATATGGAAACTCTTTGATAATGTTTGAGTGACATTCTAACATTATAATCAGATTTTATGATCTATGCTAAGCTATGCAAAAAGTACTTCCACCACACCCAGAGATTGGCTTAATGGATTCAAAAATGATACAACTTAAATGTTTACCTCTTAAGGAGTTAGAAAATGAGCCTAATTTCAAAAATAGTTGAGTGTTCCTTTAAGTCCCACGTAATTCTGACATTATCTTACATTTCAAACAATTCACTGTTAATAAATATTATACACAGCAACAAATACATAAATACACTAATGCTATGAAATTAAACAGAGCAAAAAAAGCTCCTATATGCATAATATTTAAATTATATGATCTTTATATCATATTCAATATCACACAACAGCTGTATTTGTTTTAAATGTCACAAGTTTAAATGTGATTTTTACACTACATTAATTAATAAACTTATTAACCTTGTACCAACAAATGACAACATCACATATGGACAATAATCATACATATTGCTTGTTGCTGATGCCCTTGACTATAACAAGACAATTATTATTATTATCCATCCAAAACCCACCTAATTTTAGCGATACAGCATGAGGAGTCAAATCCAAACTGCTTCATAAACTTTCCACAGTATAAACACAAGCATAGAGTGGCCACAACGTGCCGCAGGTGCGTGCAATTAAAATGAGAAGATTCATTAACCATACGGTGGACATACATTAAATGATTAAATGATGAATGAACATGTATATTTATGATATTTTTTTGTATTTTTTACAGTGCAACTCACACTAGACTATGTTCTTTAATAATTTAAAACATTCAACTCAGTAACATACATATGCATTAATTAGAATTTCGATGCAATAAAATGCCGCTAAACATACGCACGTGAAATACACGTGCATCGCTTCTCCACATTCTATATAAACTGAAATACAACATGAACTAATGACAACGATCAGACATACAGCGGCAACATTATTACACTTGAAGGATTACAAATTTAAGAATCTGTTTAAAATATGCTGATCCTACACTGAAAAAAATGATTCTGACCCCTTGTAAATGTTACATGTTTTTATCTGGTTAATTTCACTGATTTTAATGTGTTATTTAATCCTACTTATTTTTTATTATTAATTTTCAAATTCACTGCCCTTGTTTAAAACAAGTTAATTTCATTCAATTAAAAGTCATTAGAAAAAAATAAGTTTCATTTAATTTCCATATACACTCAAAAAAATATTTCAGCCCTAAACTTAATTCAATTACATACATCAGTTCCATGCATTTAGATTACATAGTTTTAATTTAAACAAATCAATTAAACTTAATGTAATTCAAATACATCAGTCTTACGTAAATGAAACAGGTAAAGTTTATGTAACATTTCCCAGTGTTAAACAAACCCTGCTCAGTGTTCATGTGTTTCCACACTACAGAGTGTTCAAGTAGCATTGACACAGTGTTGGAGTTAAGGAGATCATTATGTCATGATTGACCAATAATGATCAACACCTGCTGTTTACAAGCAGAATCACAGAAGGAAAGAGAAACACAAGAATCAGACACAGCCAAAGATAAAATGAACTTTAATATAATAAATTTAATATACATTAAATCTCTGATTAAACAACTCCACAAACATTACAGTTTGGCTTGATTTCTGTCATATATCTACAAATATTATTTCAGAACATCTAAACAGAGGTTTAGATGTTTTATATATATATATATATATATATATATTTTTTATGTTTCAATTGACCTCACCATCATGGCGATCAGGGTTTACTTTAGTTGGACTCTTGACTTTTGATTTTTTATTTTTTTTTGGCTGCTTTAATTATGTGTATGAAGCACATCTATTACAGCAAAATAACAAAGCCAAAAAGAAGTCTGATTAGGTGTTTTTGGTTAATTTTTATTTGTGGGGAAATCACTAACATCCAGTGGCCTGATGCACTGATCTCATGCAGTGGTTAATCTATTATTTTCATAATGTTTACAACAAGTGTATGAACTATTATGGATGTTTATCTTATACACTAAACCTTGAAATCTACGGTGTCCCTTTGACACACACAGACATCAAGAATCAGCATTTGAATCTTAACAATGGTGACATTCAACAGCTGCATGCTGGGTAACAGCAGATTATAAAACTCACCCATGACTCCCAGCATGCAGCTGTTGAATATCACCATTGTTGAGATTCATATGCTGATTCTTGATGTCTGTGTGTGTCTAAGTGATGCTGGAGATCTTACAGTAGTAATAGTAAGAGTTCATACAACTATTGTAAATATCATGAAACTAAGAGGTAAACCATAGAACGATATCAGCAAATCAGACCACTGGATGATGATTACACCATCAATAATAATTAACCAAGAACATTTAATAAGGCCCTCCCCTTGTTTTTTTTTGGTGCTATAACAAATGTGCTCTGTAAACACAATTACAGCAACCAAAGAACAAAAAAATTATATTAAGAAAGTGAAGGCTCAAGAGCCCAACTAAAGTAAACCCTGTTCGCCATGATGGTGAGGTCAAATGAAACTTTTTTTTTTTTAATAAAACATCTAAACCTCTGTTTAGATGTTCTCAAATAATATTTGTGGATATATGACAGAAATCAAGTCAAACTGTAATGTTGTTTGGGGAAAAGAGATTAATAAACTCAATGTATAAAATATAAGTACAACCAATTTATAAAATATAAGTAAACTCAACTTATAAAATATAAATACTCTCAACTTAAAAAAATATATCTGATTTAGATAAATTTATTTCGTGCAACCCCTTGACGTAATAAAATTAAGTAAATTCAACATAACATTTTTTTCAGTGTAATTTACTTGAATGTGTACCTGCTCACACTATAAATAATGTTCAAATGTACACATTTCAGAATGTTATACAGCATACAGCTTGTTACAATCACTCTCTATTTTCATAAAGCAACAGCAATTTGAACCATGCTATAACCTCCAGCATCTTCATACACAGACAAAACTTACTAGATAAGTATGTCATAATATACCTCTATAAACAAGTGAAAATGCAAGCAGTTCTTTAAAATAACAACACAAATAACCATTTTTCATCTGATGATTTCTTATTTGTTTTCATTGTACACTACTTGGTCACAATTACTTAAAATACACTTCACAGTGACACAGATTCCCATTCTCTATTAAACCAGTCTATCACAACCACATTTCTGAACATCCATCAACACTACATAATTTCCATGTCTCATTAATAAATCACACCTGATTCAAATGATTATCTCATTACTAGAGGTTCCAAGACCTGAAATTAGTCTGTCAAACGAAAGAAACAAAATGTGCAATATTACATACTCACCAAGTACATAGTTGATAACGACTGCATCAAACAATACCAACTGTTAACTAAACTAAATATCCACTATATATATAACTATATAACTATATTTTAACCCTTTCATTATTCTTCAAGGCTAATTATATTCAAAAGCAATAAACAAATTAAATGCTCGAACCCCGCTAAATGCTGCTTGCAGCTTTAATTTGTATTTATTTTTTTTTAATGTCTATACAACAATGTAAATAGCATTTGTCGACTTTGGTATGAAATTATTAAAAAACTGATACAGTAAAACAACTTGAAAATCACCACAGTGGTACATGGGGAGATGAAGAGCAATAATCTGTTGGAGTTTTCAAAAAAACAATTTGATTTTATATTTTTATTATTTTTTTTTAATGTCTATAAAGCAATGTAAATAGCATTTGTCGACTTTGGTATGAAATTATTAAAAAACTGATACAGTAAAACAGCATGAAAATCACCACAGTGGTACATGAGGAGATGAAGAACAATAATCTGTTGGAATTAGCAGAAAACAATTTGATTTGATATTTTTATGTTTTTTTTTAAAATGTCCATACAGCAATGTAAATAGCATTTGTCGACTTTGGTATGAAGTTATTAAAAAATGATACAGTAAAACAGCATGAAAATCACCACAGTGGTACATGAGGAGATGAAGAACAATAATCTGTTGGAGCTTTCAAAAAACTATTTGATTTTATATTTTTATGTTTTTTAAATGTCTATAAAGCAATGTAAATAGCATTTGTCAACTTTGGTATGCAGTTATTAAAAAATGATACAGTAAAACTACTTGAAAATCACCACAGTGGTACATGGGGAGATAAAGAGCAATAATCTGTTGGAGTTTTAAAAAAACAATTTGATTTCATATTTTTATTTTTTTGTCTATAAAGCAATGTAAATAGCATTTGATGACATTGGTATGAAATTATTAAAAAATGATACAGTAAAACAACTTGAAAATCACCACAGTGGTACAGGGGGAGATGAAGAACAATAATCTGTTGGAATTAGCAGAAAACAATTTGATTTAATATTTTTATGTTTTTTTAAATGTCTATACAGCAATGTAAATAGCATTTGTCATGATTTTGGTATGAAATTATTAAAAAATGACAGTAAAACAACTTGAAAATCACCACAGTGGTACATGGGGAGATGAAGAACAGTAATCTGTTGGAATTTTCAAAAAACAATTTGATTTCATATTTTTATGATTTTTTGGGCATGTCAGATTAATAGTATCTTTATTTGGGAGATGGAGATAGAGAGATTGTTAATAGCATTGGTTCTGACTTTGATATGCAGTTCTTAAAAGTAGTTGAATAACATGAAATGCGCCGTATTAGGTCGGAAGTGTCTGTTACCATAAATATCTATATAGGCGCGCAATAGAAATTTAAGCGGAGATGGCGTGACCGCACTTTTACGAAGCGCGGATGGTGTGACCGCCGTGAAAATCTCTGGGTTCCTACGGTAATAATTACACGCTTCACTGACAACAGTTGTGATTCACGGCAACGTCGTGTTTATTCAGCACACTTTGTCGTGATTATTTTATGATGTAAATCAAATTTGCACAAGCTGTCCTCTGTTAACACAGGCGCCGAAATGAAACGTGACATTACTTAAGTCTCGTAACTCGCGGTCATCCGCTCACGGAGGATGTAAACTGTCACCTAAACTCCGAACGGTGCTGTTAAAACTGTGGTAAAGTTGGTTTTATATTCGCACATTCGGACTTCCGCGTTCAATAACTTTATAATTATATGTCCAATAAAGTTATTTTTTGCAAATTCTACTCAGCAACATAATTGTCAACCTACTACATTTTTCACAATCAATCAAAATGGCCAAGTATTGTTTTAATGGAAAACTTACTTGCGAACGTCCACTGATGTGGATGTCCATCATATTTTGGCAAACAAGATAGGGACCGTCTAAAAAGTTTTATTTTTTCTCATTGTGTGCAAACAGCCAGCTACAGATGTACCAGGAAATATTACTAACATATGTCTTCTAATGCTATAGATTTTCCTTCAGCAACAAATAAAATTGCATTATAATAATTGTGTTTGAAAAGATGGTTAGGAAATTAAAAAAAACATGAACATGTACATGAATTGTAATTTGGTAGCAAGACAAGTGGAAAATCACCTGTAATCTCCTGAACATAGTTAATGGCTTCATTTTACAACTGTTTTTATTTATTTATTTATTTGCCTCAAAATGAACTAGAACTGTGTTGGTTTTAACAATAATATATGGTTTGTTTGAATAGGTTTTGAAAGCATGCACTCTAAAAAAACGCTGGGTTAAAATAACCCAAATTGGGTTATTTTGGTAACCCAACGCTGGGTCAAATATGGACAAACCCAGCGTTGGGTTATTTTAACCCAACTTGTTGGGTTAAATCTTTGACTCAACACTTTGGGTTGTTTTATTTACCTAGACTATTGACAAAAAAAAAAAACTACGTTGCTGGTTGAAAACAAACCTGAAATATTTAATAAAGAAAATAAACAATAATCAAAGAGAAGGTACACTCTAAAAAATGTTGGGTTGTTTTTTTAACCCAACTGCTGGGTTAAGCCTGTTGGGTCATTTAGTTGGGTTGTTTTTGTGTTGGGTTGTTTTTGTGTAACCCAACATTGGGTTACTGATTTTATCCAATCAAGTGACAGTTAAGAGAGTAAGCCACTCCCCCTACTCGACGAGCCAAGCGCTACACTCTAAAAAAAACGCTGGGTTAAAATAACCCAAATTGGGTTATTTTGGTAACCCAACGCTGGGTCAAATATGGACAAACCCAGCGTTGGGTTATTTTAACCCAACTTGTTGGGTTAAATCTTTGACCCAACACTTTGGGTTGTTTTATTTACCTAGACTATTGACAAAAAAAATACTACGTTGCTGGTTGAAAACAAACCTGAAATATTTAATAAAGAAAATAAACAATAATCAAAGAGAAGGTACACTGTAAAAAGCAACCTATAGAATCTACTCAATATAATGGGGTAAACTGATGTAACAATTTGCACTCCGTTTGTCTATATATTTGTTTATATACCTGAATTTAACAGCTATGACAAACTAAAAAAAAGTAGATAAAGTCTACACAGCAAAAAGCCCAGTGTTAAATGAACTCTCGCGAGAGTTTATTTGAGTGTTAACAAGTTAATGAGGTAATTAAGTGATTGACACCAAAGACACCAAAATGTTTACGTCACCATTATAGTGGTCAGTGTTAGCATTAGTTGGGCTCTTGACCTGTAGCTTTTTAACATTAGCTTTTGTTCAATTGTTTAGTTAAACTAGCCAGACAAGCCAAAGAGCAAAAGTCATGCAGTGGTGATAATTCTGTTTTAAAATAAACTTAATTTGAGCCACTGAAATCATTTAGAGTTTTATATCCTTTATTTATTACAACGCCTTGTGGTTTCACAGCAGAAAAAAAAAATGATAAAGCCTGAATTTTTGTTTACATTTTAAATGGACTTTTTACAAGCTCCTCCGATCAAAAAAAAATTTCAAAAGCTGTTCTTTTAGGCACACACAGACATCATGAATCAGCATATGAATCTCAAAAATGGTGACAAACAGCATATTCAGAAACAGATCAACTCTAAACATGAGGGAAATCATCAGCTCATAATTTATTCATGCCACAATGCATGATGGGAGATATGGATGAGTTTTGATTGGCTACAACATAAGTTTTTGTTGGTCACCATTGTTGTGATTCTCATGCTGATTGTTGATGTCTGTGTGTCTAAATCTAAAAAATGTTTATATTTTTTCCGGTCAAATAAATTTCAGAAACACCTGTCTGATTAAACCAACATAAACAAAATACAACTCACTTATTTTGATCGCTACTTCATGACTTTGTCAAAGCATAATCAAAACCACAAAATCTCATTTCTTCTGGTTTGTCTGACTGTTATAACTCAATTACAACACCCAAACAAAATCTAATATTAAGAAGTTACTGGTAAAGAGCTAAACTAATGCTAACACTCACCACTATAATGGTGACTTACAACATTAGATTTTCTCATTTGGTGATTCTGCTTATTAACATCAGGCGTCTTTAATAATGGTCAATCATCACTCAATGAACCACTTAATTACCTCATTAACTCTAACACTCCTTCAGTGTTCATTTTAACACTCTTGAGTATGGACTCAAACTCCCGGGAGAGTTCATTTAACACTGGGCTTTTTGCTGTGTAGACTTAACCTCCTTTTTTTTTAGTTTGTCTTAGCTGATAAATTCAGGTATTCTTTACTCAGACATATAGGATAGAATCTACCCAAACAAACTGAGTGCAAATTGTTACATCAGTTTACCCCATTATATTGAGTAGATTCTATAGGTTGCTTTTTACTATAGCGCTTGGCTCATCGAGTAGGGGGAGTGGCTTACTCTCTTAACTGTCACTTGATTGGATAAAATCAGTAACCCAATGTTGGGTTACACAAAAACAACCCAACACAAAAACAACCCAACTAAATGACCCAACAGGCTTAACCCAGCAGTTGGGTTAAAAAAACAACCCAACATTTTTTAGAGTGTATGTTTAAAAAAAAAACAAAAAAAAAAAGTTACCTGTTATGTTATATATATAATGGCAGGAATAATTAACATAACATGTTTAAATGGAAATGGATTAAGAGATTTAAATAAGGTGGTAAAAGTGATTGATATGTTTAAAGCAGATGTGATATGTTTGCAGGAAACGCACTGGTCAGAGGGATTGATGGGGAACATTAAGGGAAAATGGAAAGATCTTATTTATGTAAACCATGGAAATGAAAGGGAATGTGGGGTGGCAATTTTGTTAAAGTGAGAAACTGAAACAAGTTAAACAGGTTTTCAATGATGGTAAAGGGAGATTATTAGCTATAGATTTTTTATTTTTTAATGAGATTTTTAGATTGACCAATATTTATGCCCATAATGTTGAAATAGAAAGGAAAGATCTTTTTAAAAAATTGAAAGAAATAAGTAATGAAAGGAGTATAGTGATAGGAGATTTTAATGTATGGAGAACAAGAATGGATGCATCAAATAGTGCAAAATTTAGATCTGATGCTTCAAGGAAAGTCTTAAATGAGTGGATGCAAAATGAGGATATGGTGGATGTATGGAGAGAAGAAAATCCTTTTAAAAAAGAATTCTCTAGGAGACAGATAGTAAGAGGGGAATTAAAACAAAGTAGAATTGATTTGTGCCTGGTTAAAAGAGGAATTCTAGATTTTATTAAGAATGTGAAATACAAATTTGTGGAAATAAGTGATCATGCTGCTATTGTGCTTGAGTTATGTTTAAACAAGGGTGAGAAAGGAGGTGGGACATGGTGCCTAAATTCGTCTATTTTAAAAGAAGAATCCTATAGAGAGAATATAAAAAAATTTATTAACTATGAATTAGAAAATTCTTTATATAATGAGAATGTGAAGGAATGGTGGGAAAGGTTGAAAGAAAAGTTTAAAAAGAGAAGTATAAGATATTCGAAACAAAGACATTTTATGAAGGAGAGTAAGCTTGAGATTTTGAAAAATGAATTGAGGGAAGAAGGTGAGAAAATAGATAATAATCCGGAATATGGGAAAGGGAGATTTCTACAATTAAAATTGGAAATTGAAGAATATGAAAGAGAGAGAAGTGAGGGTGCAAAAATACACTGTTAGAAAAAAAGGTACGGCTCTGTCACTGGGGCAGTACCCTAAGGTACAAAAGTGGAAAGGTACTAAAATGGACCTTTAAGGTACTAATATGTACCATTAGGGGTAGGTAAGCAGAGGTGGGTAGTCCAGGGGTCAGAAAGTAAAAGTCCTGCCGTGTATTTGTTCCACCCATGAACTGATGAAATGATTTCACCAGACGTGAAACCAAGTCCTTCTGTTCAAGTCACAAGCGAGTCTCAAGTCAAATCCCAAGTCCTCAAAGAATTAAATGTAATTGATGATTAAGTGACTAATTAAATGATGATTGTGCATTAGTGATGAACACCTGCTGTTACTGAGAATTACAGAGGATCAGATGTTGATGTTTTATTGGTTAAAATGATGCTACCATCATGGAAATCAGTGTTTGCTTTAGTTGGGCTCTTGACCCTTTTAGTAATTCAAAGTAAATTGCTTCTAAGCAATTGCAATATTGTTTCACAGCAAGTGTTTGCACATTGTTGAATCAAAAGCTTATGGAAGCAGGGATAACATGTTAGATAACATGTTTTGCTTTTAAGTCATTTGAGTGAAAATCATGTAATTGCTATTCTTTGGATTGTAGATTGACACAAATTATCAAACCACTGGATAAAAAGCCGAATTAGGAAAAGCCACTGTAAAGCTTAAATATTGGGGGGAAATTTGCAGCAGCTCAGGCTTTTAGACCTGAACACTTATCATACGATCCTCAACAGTGGTGACAATAATTCTTCATGCTGTAGTGCATGATGGGAGTTTTTACTATGGTGTTACCCAGCATGCATTGCAGCATGAAGAATTTAGTTGATTGTCACCATTGTTGAAATTCATATGCTGGTTCTTGATGTCTGCGTGTGTCTACACATCACAAAAGCTAAAATATTTACATGCCCACGTATAATAGAACTCTCATTAATTTTGAATGATCACAACTAAACTATAATTCCATGCCAAGCTTCACAGGACTGGTTTTTCAAAACCTAAACTTGAACACAAATAAAGCTGCTTTCCATATAATCAGGTCATTGCCTGATAATTATCAGATCACATACAGTCTTGATCTCACTATTTTTACACTACATACGTTGTGGCATAGAGAGATCTAGCATAATTAGTCAAGGGTCTAGAGTTCAACTAAAGCAAACACTGATCTCCTTGATGGTAGCATCATTTTAACCAATAAAACATCAACATCTGATCCTCTGTAATTCTCAATAACAGCAGGTGCTTATCACTAATACACAATCATCATTTAATTAGTCACTTAATTATCTTATTAAGTTTTAATTTTTTGAGGACTTGGGATCTGACTTTAGACTCCCTTGTGACTTGAAAGGAAGGACTTGGTTCCACCTCTGGTGAAATCAGCTGACTAAGTTCATGGGTGGAACAAACATATGGCAGGACTTTTACTTTCTGACACCTGGACTACCCACCTCTGCTTACCTACCCCTAATGGTACATATTAGTACCTTAAAGGTCCATTTTAGTACTTTGAAAGTACATATTGGTACCTTTTCACTTTTGTACCTTAGGGTACTGCCCCAGTGACAGTGCTGTACCTTTTTTTCTGAGAGTGTAAGGAGTAGAGCTCAGTATGCGTTAGAAGGGGAAAGAAGTACAAAATTTTTCTTGAATTTAGAGAAGAATAAACAAAAAAATGCTACATTATGGAATTGCAAAAATGAAAACGGAAAGAAAGTCACAGACTTTGTACAAATAATAGAAATAGTTAAAAATTTTTATAAGAAACTTTTTGAGAAATAAGGAATTAAACAGCAATGCGTAGATAAAATTTTGGGGTCTCTGGATGCAAGGTTAGGGGAGAATGAAAGACAAATGTGCGATAAAGAAATTAATTTACAGGAAATTGAAGAAGCTATTGAACAATTAAAGCCGAACAAAAGTCCAGGATCTGATGGATTAACGCATGAATTTTATAAGACTTTTAAAGAATCTTTGGTGCCTATTTTAAATAAGTTATACAATTTTATGGAAGGAAAAAAAGAGATGCCGGAATCAATGGGATTAGGCATGATAACTGTATTGTATAAAAATAAAGGGAGTAGACTGAAATTAGAAAATTATAGACCACTGAGTCTTTTAAATACAGACTATAAAATTTTAACAAAGATTTTAGCAAATAGAATTAAAAAGGTGGTTGGTGATATAATTTCAGAAAGTCAAGCATATAGTATACCGGGTAGAGATATAGTTGACACAATTTGCACGATAAGAGATGTAGTGGATACTATGAATAGGGATGGGAAAGGAGGAGTGTTATTAAGTATGGATTTAAATAAAGCTTTTGATAGAGTGGAACATGGTTTTATAAAACAGGTAATGGAAAGATTTGGATTTGGGAAAAGGATGTTCGAATGGATAGAGCTGTTGTATGGAAATGCAAAGAGTTGTGTAAAAATTAATGGTGTTTTAACTGAACCTTTTAAGCTAGAAAGATCTGTTAGACAGGGATGCCCGTTATCTGCATTGCTATATTCAATAACAGTAGAACCTTTAGCTATGTTGATTAAAAAGGACAAAACGATAAATGGGATTCCAATACCAAATGGGGGTGTCAGTACAATTCACCAGTATGCAGATGATACTACGTTTACAGTGAGAGATATTATGAGTATAGATAAAATAATGGATCATATGGAAACTTATGGTAGAGCATCTGGTGCAAAAGTTAATAAAGAAAAATCTGAAATCATGAGTATTGGTGGAGTTAATGTAGGAGAAAAAGAGAGTTTGTTTAAAGTTACAAAAGAGTATACAAAAATTTTAGGAATCAATATAGGAGTAAAAGATAAAGAAGCTAGAGATGTTACATGGACAGGGATTTTAAATAAAATAAAACAAGTATTGCAGTTTTGGAAATTAAGAGAGTTAGGATTAAAAGGGAAAGTTATTGTGGTAAATTCATTGTTACTGTCCAAATGTAATTATGTGCTACACTCTAAAAACAAATGGTGCTATATAGCACTAAAAGTGGTTCTTTGGCTCGTAATCATAGGGGAACCACTTTTAGTGCTATATAGCACCTATTTTAAAAGGTGCTATATGGCACCTTTGTCAAATGGTTCTATGTAGAACCATCAGATGTACCATACACAGTTAATGAGATAATTAGGTGATTAACAAAGTGATGATTGATCATTATTGAAGACACCTGATGTTAATAAGCAGAATCACCAAAGGAGAAAACCAAAATTTTTAAGCAACCATTATAGTGGTCAATGTTTGCATTAGTTGGGCTCTTGACCCTTAAATCTTTAATGCTAGATTTTGTTTGGCTGCTGTATTTTGAAAAGTTTTTTCTTACAACCTGTTTAAAAAAAAAAAAAAACCCATTTCAGCTAGGCACACATAGACATCAAGAACCAGCCCATGAATCTCAACAATGGTGACAAACGGCATATTCAGATAAACAGATCAACTCTGAACTCTCATAATTTATTCATGCCGCAATGCATGATGGGAGTCATGGATGAGTTCTGACTGGCTACAACACGCTTTTTGATGGTCACCGTTGTTGTGATTCTCACACTGATTCTTCATGTCTGTGTGTCTAAATTAAGATAAACTTTTCTTCATCATCTGTCTGATTATGGCAAAACTGATTTATCTTTTGTTCATATTTTTTTTTTTTTTGTAATGTGTAAGGAAATTCTATGTTAAATACTCAAGTCACTATATGATGATTAAGTCAAGCACAGTCAATGCCATCTTATTGACTTTTGTTCTTGGCTTGTCTGGCTGTTACAACTCAGTAACTGCAGCCAAACAGGACATAATATTGATGATTTAAGGGTCAAGAGCCCAACTAATGCAAACACTGACCACTATAATGGTTGCTTAAAAATTTTGTTTTTCTCCTTTGGTGATTCTGCCTATTAACATCAGGTGTCTTCAATAATGATCAATCATCACTTCGTTAATCACCTAATTATCTCATTACCTTCAACACTGATTCAGTGTTTATATGTGTCCACACTCAGAGTGTTAAATTAACACTGGGGATTTTGCTGTGTATAGCATTTTATTACTTCAACAAAAATAGTGCTCAATAGAAACAATCATAGGGGCTTGTATTACTACAATAGTAGTAAATATATTTACTACAATGGCAAAATGTCTTGAATCACTTTTATGCTTTTCTAAGGTCAAAAGGTCTTATGTGGGAAATATTTCCTTATGGGGGCCTTAGGGGCAAAAAGATCTTCAGAAAAAAATACACTGTATGTTAATGTTGTTTTTAATTCTTTCCCCAACTGAAGAGTTTAAGAGAGAGTTAGAGATCCTTATTCAGAGGCTTAACAGGTTCTTTGTATGGCAGTGGTGCTATATAGCACCTTAACGACCCCAAAGAACCACTGAAGAACCGCTGAAGAACCAGACAGGGGCTTGACCGGTTCTTTATACACTAACGGTGCTATATAGCACCACAATCACACCAAAGAACCGCTGAAGAACCGCTGAAGCACCATTTTTTTTTCTGTGTGTAGGAGCAATAGACATGCCAGATTGGGTGTTGAATGATTTAAAAGAAGCGATAAATACCTTTCTGTGGGGTGGCAAAGGAATTTTAATATCAAATAAGACAATGATAGCAGATAAAATAGAAGGTGGATTGAAGTTAATTGATGTAAATGTTAAAAAGAAAGCAATAAGATTTAAAGTAATTAAAAAATACTTATGTGATAAAGTTAATTATGGATGGAAAGGATTCATGAAAGAGTATTTAAATAAATGTAGTGGTTGTGAGGATGAAGGAATATTTATGGCTTTTAAAAGAACAATGATAGAAGATATTCCTTTATTTTATAGAGAAGTGTTTTGTGTTTGGGCAGAACTAATTCCGAATGCTGAATATGAGTGTGAAAATATAAATCAAATTCACAGACAACCTATTTTTTTAAATCCTAAAATAAGATGGAAAGGAAATATGTTTTATAACAGAATTTATATGAAAGCAGGCATAAAACAAGTTAAAGATTTAGTATATGAATATGTAAGAGGGTTTTTACCTAATAGAGCTATATATGATACTGTAACAGAATGGGATGATGAGATTGGGAGATCGCAAGTTGATACAATGTGTGAGAATTTAAAAGTTAGTTTGCCAAGGAGTTGGGTGGAGAAAATCCAAAAAGAAACTGTAAAACCAGGGTTTTGGGGATTACCAGAAATTAATATTGTGTTGAATGGGAAAAAGAAAGGGCTAAAGAATGTCACAACGAAAATGGTGTATGAATGGATTTTGAAAAAGAAGGTAAAAATACCAGCTTCGGAAGCGGTATGGCTGAAATTATTCCCAGGGTTTGATGTTAAAAAAATATGGAAAAATTTAAATGTGAAATATAATAATGTGGAATGTGAAAATTTTGATTTTAAAATGAGGCACAATAGAATATATACAAAAATAGAAAATTCGTCGAATTAATAAAGAAGAAAACAGAGAGTGTGATGTATGTACAACAGAAGTGGAAACTTTGATGCATATGTTTTTTGAATGTGAGGAATTGAGAATTTTTCAAAAGTTGAGAGATCTTTTTAAGGATAAGTTTGGAGAAGATAGGAGTGGTGATGATTGGAAATTTTTTTTTCTTTTTGGGAAATGTGTAAAAAAGGAGGATTCAAAAGGGAACTTAATCAATTTCATATTAAGTAATGCAAGATATGCAGTATGGTTAAGGAGAAACTTGGCATTTCATGAAAAGAAAATAGTAGAAGTGTCTCAGATTTTTAAAAGAATTGTGAGGGAGAATGTCTATATAATGTGGAAATATATTGAGAAAAAGGATTTTGAAAGAGCATTCATAAATGGTTGTGAGTTAATAGACATTAAAAATGGACTGGAGATTAATTTTAACTTTTAAAGGAGATACGGGATAAAGAATGAGAATGTATATGTAAAAAAAAAAATGTATTTGAAATAGAATGGTGTTAAAAATGATCAAAAAAATGTGTATTGTCTCAAATGTTTAAAAATATTTTGATAATTTGATAATAAAAAATCCGATCTCGTCTGATCCTGGAAGGTAAGCAGGGTCGGGCCTGGTTAGTACTTGGATGGGAGGCTGCCTGGGAATACCAGGTGCTGTAAGCTTTTGGCTTTTCTTCACTACTGATCTGATACACTGGCTGACCTTTAAGTAGCCCACACTTTGCCACAAACCTCACTTACGGCCATACCGCCCTGAGCGCGCCTGATCTCATGTGATCTCGTAAGCTAAGCAGGGTCGGGCCTAGTTAGTACTTGGATGGGAGACCGCCTGGGAATACCAGGTGCTGTAAGCTTTTGGCCTTTCTTCACTACTGATCTGATACACTGGCTGACCTTTAAGTAGCCCACACTTTGTGTGAGATTGTAATAATCCTGACCTCCTGTGCCCTTCTCATACTAACCTGAAAAGCAGACATGACATAAGTCTAGTCTAGAGAATCATAGGACATGATGTACTGTTGTTTCCTGAAGGGTGTGATGTTTGATTTCACTTCTTCATATTTACCATATAAATGTTGAAGTCTTCCTTAATAAAGTGCCTTTGAGTGAATTACACCTTTTCTGTGTGTGGTTGTCTCAATGGTCCAGGATCCTGACTCTGTGCTCCATCGCTCAACTAGAAATCGAATCTCGGCAGTTAAGTTAGATATTAAATTCTAACAGTTGGGGGCTCGTCCGCGAAGGGGGGGAAAATTATTTCCCTAATCTCCCTACGAACCGGGAACACTGTCCCGAGATCGAGTGGGAAAGACGCGCCGGGGATCAGGAAGCCTACGATAAAGGGGGTAAGTGTTTTTGATATTTCTTAAAGGAAATACAGCGCTTGCCCCTTGTAGGTTCCTAGTTTTGAGTAATCACTAGTCGTTAGTGGAACTTCGGTTCCATTGTTGTATCACTTCGGCTGGCAACAGTAATTTTAAGCTAATTATTAACGTGCGATACATGACAAGTATCTGAGAAGTCTAATCGACCGCAAAGCTCCACCTAAAACGCCGTTGAACTGGACTGATGAGGCAGAAATGCACTTCACGGCATTGAAGAAGGCCATCACCACGGCTCCTAGCCTCGGTCTCCCCAGTTTTGAAAGGGAGTTCCATTTGCATGTCCGGGAGACGGAGGGGGTGGCCATGGGTGTCCTGTTGCAACAGCATGGTTCCACCTACAGACCTGTAGCTTACCTGTCTAAAAAATTGGATAATGTAGCTGCAGGCATGCCAGCATGTCTTCGTGCTGTGTCAGCGGCTGCTATAGTGGTGCAGATGGCTGAGAAGATTGTTCTGTCGCATCCAATGATTGTATATACTTCACATCAGGTAGGAGCAATCCTACACAACATGCAGACGCAACACATGACAGCGCAACGACGCTCAGGCTACGAGGCAATCCTGCTGGCCACAAAAAACCTCACCATTCAGCCAACATCATCAATTAATCCTGCTTTATTAGGGGTTCTTGGAATGGCTGACATGATAGATGGTAATGAAAGTCATGATTGTATCATTGAATTAACTTCCTCATGTTCTTCCAGGGCCAATCTCTTGGATTCGCCCCTGGATGGGGGGGAGCACATATATGTTGATGGATCATGTTCAAAACCTTTTGATGGTGTCTACCTTTGTGGGTATGCTGTGGTGTCAGAAACTGGGGAAACAATAGAAGCTTATGCCTTAGACTATAATTCAGCACAAGCTGCAGAATTGGTAGCGTTAATAAGAGCATGTAAGCTGATGGAGGGAAAACGGGTAACAATTTATACTGATTCAAAGTATGCATGGGGGGTAGTGCATCACTTTGCCAGGACATGGGAAGCTAGGGATTTCAAGACAGCAGATGGTAAACCAATAGCGCATTCAAACCTAATAGGACAGTTAACTGAAGCAGTACAGCTACCTGCCGAAGTGGCCATAGTAAAAGTGAAAGGTCACGCGGCAGGAGATGATGAACAAGCTGTAGGGAATAGAAAAGCAGATGAGGCTGCAAAGAAAGCGGCAAAAGCCCAGATTAAACCGCCATTTGATATGGGTATCAAAAGTCAGGTAACTATGGCTGTGCACATAACTAATGTACCTGAAATTGACATTAAGATTCTGCAAAGTCAACCGACACAAACTGACTTAGAACAAAGATGGCATTGTGAGGGATGAAAAGGGAAGAATAGCACTCCCAAAGTTAGGATTGGTAATCCTCATTAGGCATTACCATGGTTTGTCGCATACGAGTTGTGCAAAAGTAGTACAAGTAATAAATCGTTTGTACTGCATCGCAGATGTACATAAAACAGCCAAGCTCATTCTAGACTCGTGTCTTACATGTGCTAAGGTAAACCCACACAGACCGATTAAATATGAAGCATTACTGCATCCAGAAGCACCTTTTCAGCATGTACAGGTCGATTTTACGCATATGCCACCAATAGGTAATCTAAAGTACCTTCTGCTTATAGTGGACAGATTTTCAAAGTGGCCAGAAGCGTTCCCATGTGCGAAAGAGGACACTAAGACCGTGGTTAAAATTTTAACTAAAGAGATAATTCCCAGATTTGGTATACCTACTACCATTGAGAGTGACAATGGGACGCCATTTGCGTCCAGGGTTACGCAGTTTTTGGCCAAATCATTGTCCATCGATTGGCATTTCTCCATACCGTACCATCCGCAATCATGTTCGAACGTGGAACGTTTAAACAAAACCATTAAGGGACGGCTGACAAAAGCCGTCCTGGAAACGGGGAAAAAATGGGTAGATTTGCTACCAGCAGTGTTAACAGAAATAAGAATGACTCCATCTTCCACCACTAAACTGTCACCATTTGAAATACTAATGGGTAGGCCTTTCCCGACCCCATGGGTCAAAGGCCGCGCAGGCATTGCTTCTTTAGGAGACCTGGAGGTGATACAGGAGGACTACGTGACTTCCTTAATAGAAAAACTTAACTCTATATGTGCTGATGTTTCTTTGTGTCTTCCTCTCCCCTCAGAAAAGCCTACTCATCCTTTTGTTCCAGGCCAGAGTGTGCTGATCAAAAGTCTGAAGCCGACGAGGATAGGAGAGCCAAAGTATCTTGGACCAGCCACTGTGATTGCAGTAACCAGGACGGGAGTTCTGACGGACTACCAGCCACAGTGGATACACGCCTCAAGAGTAAAGCAGTATTCTACAGGAGAGCAGGAAAGCTCCAATTTAAAATTGAATCCTGGAAAAGGGGATTCACCTTAATGCTTAATAGGTAGGAGGAAAAACACTGATTAAGCTGAGGAGGGAACTACCTCTTACAGTGAGGTGGGGGTTATCCGAGGCTAGAAGATAGATGGCCCACACTCTCAGAAAAAAAGGTACAGCACTGTCACTGGGGCAGTACCCTAAGGTACAAAAGTGAAAAGGTACCAATATGTACTTTCAAAGTACTAAAATGGACCTTTAAGGTACTAATATGTACCATTAGGGGTAGGTAAGCAGAGGTGGGTAGTCCAGGTGTCAGAAAGTAAAAGTCCTGCCATATGTTTGTTCCACCCATGAACTTAGTCAGCTGATTTCACCAGAGGTGGAACCAAGTCCTTCCTTTCAAGTCACAAGGGAGTCTAAAGTCAGATCCCAAGTCCTCAAAAAATTAAAACTTAATAAGATAATTAAGTGACTAATTAAATGATGATTGTGTATTAGTGATAAGCACCTGCTGTTATTGAGAATTACAGAGGATCAGATGTTGATGTTTTATTGGTTAAAATGATGCTACCATCATGGAGATCAGTGTTTGCTTTAGTTGAACTCTAGACCCTTGACTAATTATGCTAGATCTCTCTATGCCACAACGTATGTAGTGGAAAAATAGTGAGATCAAGACTGTATGTGATCTGATAATTATCAGGCAATGACCTGATTATATGGAAAGCAGCTTTATTTGTGTTCAAGTTTAGGTTTTGAAAAACCAGTCCTGTGAAGCTTGGCATGGAATTATAGTTTAGTTGTGATCATTCAAAATTAATGAGAGTTCTATTATACGTGGGCATGTAAATATTTTAGCTTTTGTGATGTGTAGACACACGCAGACATCAAGAACCAGCATATGAATTTCAACAATGGTGACAATCAACTAAATTCTTCATGCTGCAATGCATGCTGGGTAACACCATAGTAAAAACTCCCATCATGCACTACAGCATGAAGAATTATTGTCACCACTGTTGAGGATCGTATGATAAGTGTTCAGGTCTAAAAGCCTGAGCTGCTGCAAATTTCCCCCCAATATTTAAGCTTTACAGTGGCTTTTCCTAATTCGGCTTTTTATCCAATGGTTTGCTAATTTGTGTCAATCTACAAACCAAAGAATAGCCATTACATGATGTTCACTCAAATGACTTAAAAGCAAAACATGTTATCTAACATGTTATCCCTGCTTCCATAAGCTTTTGATTCAACAATGTGCAAACACTTGCTGTGAAACAATATTGCAATTGCTTAGAAGCAATTTACTTTGAATTACTAAAAGGGTCAAGAGCCCAACTAAAGCAAACACTGATCTCCATGATGGTAGCATCATTTTAACCAATAAAACATCAACATCTGATCCTCTGTAATTCTCAATAACAGCAGGTGCTTATCACTAATACACAATCATCATTTAATTAGTCACTTAATCATCAATTACATTTAATTCTTTGAGGACTTGGGATTTGACTTGAGACTCGCTTGTGACTTGAACAGAAGGACTTGGTTTCACGTCTGGTGAAATCATTTCATCAGTTCATGGGTGGAACAAATACACGGCAGGACTTTTACTTTCTGACCCCTGGACTACCCACCTCTGCTCACCTACCTCTTAAAGGTCCATTTTAGTACTTTGAAAGTACATATTGGTACCTTTCCACTTTTGTACCTTAGGGTACTGCCCCAGTGACAGAGCCGTACCTTTTTTTCTAACAGTGCATTGAGCCAAACAGTGCTAACTCCTTATACAACCCTGTACGCATTAAGGGCCAAATTGATGGATTATCCGCCACTAGAGAGTTTCACGCAGTGTTCAATCGTAGAAGCTCTTCTTGCATTTGACAAACTTATTGTTCAATTGACGAAAGAGGTCTTAGAGGGTACAGATCCACGATTTCAAGTGAGCATAGTAGATAAGATTGTTTGGGACGACAAGAAGATACAACATATGTGCTTGTTAAACGTTACCATATACAATGTTAAGTTTACTGATGCTGGGTTATATTATTGTGCATGGGCTAGAGAAAATAGGGATGCTTATCAAGAAGTACAGATTAATGTAATCCATCCAGAACCCGACCTGAAAATACGAGAGGTAATGAAGGGACTTTTTCCAAATCCAGCTGACACGCCACGTGATGTTTCACCAACCGATATAGAATTTATTATGAATTCAGGTATGAATGCTGGTATGAAGGAAGTTAGGGCAGAAAAGCTAAGTGTGAAGGAAATTATGCATGTGCATTGGCATTACTGCAAAGAAGTGTTTTGAAGAATGAGGTAGAAGGAGATTGTTAGATTTGTATGCAGTTACAGTCAGTGTGGAAAACACAACAAATAACCTCAGAAATGTTACACCCTGAGAAAAATAAGTGTGATATGCCAAAGCAGATGACTGTGATAATGCAGATGGCAGATAACATAAGAGCGAATAGGGCACTGAGGTTTGCGCTCAAAGATTATAATTGTTCGTATCCAGGCCTACCTTTTAAAGGACCAGCATTTCAGGTGCAGTCACACCTCGCAGATTTATGTATTTGTGCAACTAAGGGAAAACATTATGTGGGGATGTCAGATTGCAGAACCACCATAACAGTGGATAACACAGTTCAGGGTAAGAGTAATTGCACTGTTAAGTATCAAAATGGGATAGTAGAGCGTTTTGGGTGTCCGTTCTCACATCTTGATAGTGCACCAGGGATGATTTGGACCTGTGGAGGAATGGCTTATTATCACTTAGATGAAGGAGATTGGCGTGGATGTTGTTATCCTGCTCTACTCTCCACAGGAACCACAGTATTGGTAAAAAGAGGTAGTGAGACTATCATGGGCAGTGCTGCACAGCAGAGCAGAGAAAAACGAGATGTAAATAGCATGCCTAATCGATATAACGGGTATAAGACAGTGGATCCATGGACAACTCCAGGGGAAAATATAGGATGGTCCTTAGCGGGATTCTTTACTGGAGTAGGGACAACAGTAGCTTTAAATAAAATCAATGGGTTAGCATGGCAGGTTTTGTCATTGGAGAATGATACCGCTCATGCATTAGGGCTAATCACTGACGAGCTAAAGAAAATGAGAGAAGCAGTTATCCAAAATAGATTGGTCCTTGATTTGTTGACCTCTGAGAAAGGGGGAGTTTGTAAAATGTTGGGGGTATCTTGTTGTTTCTATATTCCAGACAATTCAGATAACATCACAGACATCCTAACTCACATGAGGGAATCCATCCCGGAGCCAAGAAAAGATGACTCCTGGTTTAGCTGGCTGGACAGCCTCTGGGGTGGATGGGGAACCTGGATTTTCACTACTGTAATACCGATTATTGTTTTGTTGTTCATTGTGTTGTTGATCGCTCCATGTATAATTCAGTGTATCAACAATTTTATTATGCGTACTATTGCTTCGCTTACAACGAGAGGGACTTATCAAGTTATGCTAAGTGCGCAACGAGAAGGGGCTCGTCCACCAGCTCCAGATCCAAGACCTAATATTGAACAAGATGAAGATGATTACAATAGCTATGCGCGTGTGTATCAGTTAGAGCCTGAAGAGTATAATCGGAATGTGGAAAGTGCAGTTTAAATGAATTATAACAGAGTCTGATTTTTTTGTTTGATTACTGATATAATCATAGAAATGATTACAGCATTTTATATCATTATAATCAGAAGGATATTCCAGATAATTACATGTATTCAATTGTAAATGATATTAGTCATATTCATGTGTATCTTGATTTAACAGTAATGATTGTTTTGTTTTGTTTTGTTTTGTATTGATTTGACATTAATACCATTACTAATGTGAATACTAATACGATTGTTTTATACGAAGCACAGGAGTGTTAAGTAAGACATTCTGTCTTAAAGTGGCCATTGTGAGATTGTAATAATCCTGACCTCCTGTGCCCTTCTCATACTAACCTGAAAAGCAGACATGACATAAGTCTAGTCTAGAGAATCATAGGACATGATGTACTGTTGTTTCCTGAAGGGTGTGATGTTTGATTTCACTTCTTCATATTTACCATATAAATGTTGAAGTCTTCCTTAATAAAGTGCCTTTGAGTGAATTACACCTTTTCTGTGTGTGGTTGTCTCAATGGTCCAGGATCCTGACTCTGTGCTCCATCGCTCAACTAGAAATCGAATCTCGGCAGTTAAGTTAGATATTAAATTCTAACACTTTGCCACAAACCTCGCTTACGGCCATACCGCCCTGAGCGCGCCAGATCTCGTCTGATCTCGGAAGCTAAGCAGGGTCGGGCCTGGTTAGTACTTGGATGGGAGACCGCCTGGGAATACCAGGTGCTGTAAGCTTTTGGCTTTTCTTCACTACTGATATAATATGCTGGCCTTCAGGGGGGGCTCACCTTTAAATAGCCCACACTTTGCAACAAACCACACTTAGGGCCGTACCGCCCTGAGCGTGCCTGATCTCGTCTGATCTTGGAAGCTAAGCAGGGTCGGGCCTGGTTAGTACTTGGATGGGAGACCGCCTGGGAATACCAGGTGCTGTAAGCTTTTGGCTTTTCTTCACTACTGATCTGATCTGGATACACTACGTACTGATACACTGGCTGAATTTTAAATAGCCCTCTTTTCACAACAGCACTCGCTTACGGCCATACCACCCTGAGCGCGCCCGATCTCGTCTGATCTCGGAAGCTAAGCAGGGTCGGGCCTGGTTAGTACTTGGATGGGAGACCGCCTGGGAATACCAGGTGCTGTAAGCTTTTTTCTTCACTACTGTACTGATACACTGGCTGAATTTTAAATAGCCCTCTTTTCACAGCAGTCCTCGCTTACGGCCATACCACCCTGAGCGCGCCCGATCTCGTCTGATCTCGGAAGCTAAGCAGGGTCGGGCCTGGTTAGTACTTGGATGGGAGACCGCCTGGGAATATCAGGTGCTGTAAGCTTTTTTGCTTTTCTTCACTACTGATATAATACGCTGGCCTTCAGGGGCGCTGACCTTTAAATAGGCAACTCTTTACAACAGCTCTCACTAACGGCCATACCACCCTGAGGGCGCTAGTGAGTTACTGGTGTGCAGGAAGTGTTTGGCTGCAGTGGGTGAGAAAGGCTCACCTAAATTTTTGTTTTGTTTTTTGTCCGTGATTTTGTTGGAATACGTCTTTGTTTCTTCAGTGTTTGTTTGTTTGAGTATTTTTGTCTTTCCTCCCAGCAGCTTGTGCTGTTTTGGGGGGAGATTTTTTTGTTTTTTGTTTTGTTTTTGTTATAACGGACGGCTCAAGGATGACTGACACGGAAATGGCGGACGGCACACGGTGTGGGTATGATAATGGACTGGCTCAACGACAACGAGATGGGAAAGATAAGCAAAAGGAAGCGAGGAAGGAGAGTGGAAACAGAGTATATTTAAAAGAAGCAACTGTGACTGTGGACGTGGGACAGGTAAAGGATGCAAGGGCTGTGGATATTATTAAGGCAGTGGTGGAGCGGATCGGCGACGGAAGGATTTTAGCAGTAAGACCCAAACAAATGAAGGAATATGAAATAACACTTGAACACGAGGTTGACACAGAACTTTTAATTGATGGGTTGATGATAAATGGCAAGAACTGTGAGGTAAAAAGACTGCAAAACAGAGATTACATTGTCTCCTTCATGCATCTGCCCGTTTACATTGTTGACGAGGAAATTTTAAATAAACTGGAAGGCTGGGGAGTTTTCCCAATTTCAAAAATTAAAAGAAGGGTTTATCCGGGCACCAGCATTGAGGACGGGACGAGGTTTGTGAGAACACGGTTCCCAAAAGAAGTTGCATCCCTCCCGTACAGCACAAAATTTGAAACGGCAGAAGGTCCGCAGTATTTCCGGGTGATGCACAGCCATCAGGTGAAGACCTGTCGGCTGTGCATGAGCCCGGATCATGTGATTAAAGACTGTCCCGATTTCAAGTGCTTTAAATGTGAGGGGAGGGGGCACTTTGCGAGAGAGTGTAATGCAGTGACGTGCCCGGATTGCAATCTGGTTTTAGATAAATGTGAGTGTGGAATGGGGAGTGAGGAGGAGGAGGAGGATGAGCAGCGGGTGGACGGGCAGATGCATGAACGAGACATTGAGCAGCGAGAGGAGAACACAACGGCAATAAGAGATGAGGAAGAAGCAGCGAATAAAGACACTGAACATCACGACAAGGACGATAATGAGCAGAAAGTGCAATCACAGGAGGATGGGGAAATGTGGAAACAGACGGACTTGACTGTAAATTTGCAAGCTGATTTGGACATAGTGGAACACAACGATCAAATCGGCGATGAACTGAGTGGTGCACAAAAGGACGTTGAGGTATTGACACAAAAGGGTTTGACTGAATGTTTGAAAAATGCCTTGGACAAAGTCGAACCTAAAGACCAAAGGAGTAAAGAGCAAGCTGCAGTAAAGGACAGCGAAGAGGAAAGAGAAAAGGAGGAGAAGCAAATTAAACCAACTAAAAGAAGAAGGTCAGTAAAGGTAATGCCAAATTTAGAGGCTATCAGGAAAAAGAAAGTGCTTAAAGAAGTCTCGATTGAAAGTATGAATAAATATGAACTGTTAAAGGACCTGGAGGAGATGGACTGAGATGATGGACTCTATGTATGTTCTTATATGTTTTATGCTTTTGAGAGTTGTTACCTTTAATGTTAGAGGACTTTTAGACATAGGGAAATTTGAAAAAGTGAAAGAAATGTGTAAAGGTGAAGATGTGATTTTGTTACAAGAAACAAACTGGAGGGAGGGCCGCATGACTGAAATAAGGAAAAGGTGGAGCGGAGAGATTTTATATAACAATGGTGATGGAAGGTTGGGAAGAGGAGTCGCGGTCTTAATAAGGGAAAACAGTGGAGTATTGTGTAAGAAAATATATAATGACAAAGATGGGAAATGTATAGCATTCGAAATGGAGTTTGAGGGGAAAAAAGTAATGGTGGTTAATGTTCATGCACCGACGGAAGAGAATGAAAAGAAACAGTATTTTAATGTGTTAAGGGACTTATTAAAGAAACATAGAGAAGTTATTATGATGGGCGATTTTAATACGGTTTTTAGTAAATTAGAAATGGGTGAGGGAATGGTTTTTAAAACTGATAAAGGAAGAAAGGAATTGAAACTATTAATGGAAGAAAATAATATAATTGATGTATGGAGAGAGAGAAATGAAAAAAAGAAAGAATATTCAAGGAGACAATTAGTGGGGAATTTCATGTGTAAAACAAGAATTGATTTTATTTTATGTACAAGGAACATTGAAGGTTTTATCGGTAGCATTAAATATGAAGAATCAAGCTTAAGCGATCATAAACCTATTTTTATGCAAGTAGACTGGAGTTCTGTGAAAAGAGGGCCGGGGGTATGGGTTTTAAATACAGAGATTTTGAAGAATGAAGGCTATGTGCTAAGCATTAAAGAAATTATTGGAAAAGAAAAGGAGAATGATATGTATATTGAAGATAAAAGAATATGGTGGGAAAATGTTAAATATTTAGTAAAACAATTCACAATAAAGTACTGCAAGTTAATACAGAGATGTAAGAGAAATAAGGAGAGAGAAATTAGGGAAAAATTGGAAAAGGAATTAAATGAGAACGGGGAAGATATACAAAAAATAAAAGAACTACAGGGATTATTGAAAGAAATGGAGGAGGAAAAATATGAAGGTGCGAGGTTAAGAAGTAAGGCTAAATATACTGTGGACGGTGAAAAATGTACAAAATTTTTCTTCGATCTAGAGAAAAGAAGAGGTAAAGCTGAAATGATTAAAGAAATAAGAGGGGAAAATGGTACAGTGGTGGAAACAAATAAGGAAATATTAATAGAAATAAAAGCATACTATGAGAACCTGTTTAGTGCAGAGGGGGTGAGGGAAGAAGAGAAACTGGAGTTACTGAAGCAAATAAAAGCAAGAGTAGAAGAAGTGGACAAAAAAGAGTGTGATGAAGAGATAAGAGAAGAAGAGATAAAAAGAGCAATAAGTGAATTAAACAAAAAGAAAAGTCCAGGTATAGATGGTTTGGGGAGTGAGTTTTATGTAGTTTTTAAGGATTTTTTAACTAGCATTTTAAAAGAAGTTTATGTGGATGTTTTTAAGAAAGGTGAATTAAATCAGAGAATGGGAATGGGATTAATGAAGTTGATATACAAAAAAAAAGGAGAGAGGATGGATTTAAAGAATTACAGACCGATTACAATGTTAAATACGGATTTAAAGATCTTATCTAAAATTTTAGCCAACAGATTGAAGGAAGTCATGCCAAGAATAATTAAAACTAACCAAGTGTACGGAGTGAAAGGCAGAGATATAGGAGATACAACTTTTAGTGTTAAAGACATGATAAGATACATACATGAAAAGAACAAAGATGGGTTTATTATCAGTCTAGATTTTGAGAAAGCTTTTGACAGGGTGGAGCATGTTTTTTTATTTGACGTTTTAAAAAGTTTTGGTTTCGGAGAGAATTTTATAAAATGGATTAGGATTTTATACAAAGGTGCAGTAACAAAAATTAAATGTAATGGGTTTTTAACACAGTGTTTTAAAATTACCAGATCAATAAGACAAGGATGTCCGTTGTCAGCTCTTTTATATTCTATAGTTGCGGAACCTTTGGGACTGATGGTGAAACATGAAAAGAGAATAAGGGGGATAGGAACTGAGGGAGGAAAAAATAAAATTTTTCAATATGCGGATGACACAACTTTATTTTTAAAAGATCTGGAGAGTGTAAAAAAAGCAATGCAAACCGTACAACAGTTTTGCAGGGGATCAGGAGCTAAAGTAAATGAGGACAAAACGGTGTATATGAGATTTGGAAGGGCAGGGGTTTTAACAGAGCACTTTACTTTTAAGGAAACTAAAGAAATAAAGATTTTAGGTGTTTTAATGGGGAAGGATGAAAAGAAAGCAGAAGAAACTATGTGGCAGGAAGCTTTAGGAGGTATTGAAAGACGATTGACTTTTTGGAAATTGAGAACATTAACTTTAAAAGGGAAGGTTTTAGTTCTTAATGTTTTAATGATTTCAAAATTGTGGTATATTTTATATGTTTCATCAATGCCGTTGTGGGTGGAAAAAAGGCTGAAAAAATGTTTTTTAGAATTTTTATGGGATGGCAAGCCTCCAAGAATAGCATACAACACTTTAATAGGAGCGGTGGGAAAGGGAGGACTGGGGTTAATGGAAGTCGAACAAAGAAAAAACAGTTTGAGAGTAAAAATAATTAAAAAGTATATGGATGAAGACAACAAAGCGGAATGGAAGAGAACAATGGGGTATTTTTTAAGTAAGTGTAGTAATTTTAACTTGGGGGACAACATTTTATGGATGAAAACAAAAAAGTGGATGACGGAAGGGCTGCCAGATTTTTACAAAGAACTGTTGGGGGCATGGAGCAGATTTTTAACTAATGTGCATTTTAAGCCACAAGGTAGAGAGAACATTTTAAATCAGCCTTTATTCTTAAACAACTGCATTTTAAATCAAGGGAAGGAGATTTTTTTTAAAAAATGGTGGAATGTGGGAATCACAAAGGTTAGAGATGTTTTATACGAATTCAGGGAGGGATTTTTACCAGTTCAATATATTGTGGATGTGATGGAGGAGGCAAAGGAGGATTATAGCAGACAAGAGATAACAAGCAAATATGATGTAATCAAGAATGCTATACCAAAAGAGTGGATAAAGAGAATTGAAAGCATGGAAGAAGGGAAACAAGGGAAAGATGTGTACGTGAGGTTGGGGGGAAAACTGTATGCTTTTAATGAATGTACTGTAAAAAAGGTCTATTCTGTGTTTAGAGATGCTGTTTTTAAGAAACCTGTTGTAAACGAATATTGGTTACAAAATTTCAAGGATTTAAAAGAAGACAGCATATGGGGGAACATGAATGGAAAATTTGTACAGACAAAACTGGAAAACTTTGAATATTTTATCAGACACAAAGTAATTTTTACAGATGTTATTTTAAACAAAATTGGAATGGAACCAAGTGCTACTTGTAAAGTATGTAATGATGACGATGAAGGATTTTTACACTTGTTTTTACATTGCAAAGAATTGGAGGATTTTAATGGGAAATGCAAAAGTATGATTTTAAGTTTGAGAGGGGAGGGTAATGAAAGTATTGAATGGAATAAGGTGGTGATGCTGGGTCTGGATAAGCAATGTAAAAACAAAAAACTTATCAATTTACTTGTGATGC
>VONZ01001582.1:0-122111 GCA_012976165.1 Labeo catla | reverse complement strand
TGTGTGTTGTGTGTGTGTACATACATTTCTTCAGTCCTGCTGTAATCCTGGATGGTCCTCCATGATCAACACTACAAAACACACACAGTCACATTCAGTCAGTAAACACACAAAATCATATTATTACATTTTTAATTATGATCTTCCAATGATTATGAAAACAGTCTAATCAAGATAAAACATGTTAAACCACACATTAAACACACATGCTAAACTTTGAGAACAGTGTAACATCAGTGCTGCAGCTCTCACACACTTTCAGACTCTGTCTCTCACTGACCGACTCAATCTCACAGAAAAAAACAGTGTCTGGTTTCACAGAGACTGAACTGGTCTAAAGCACATTAAACCAGATAAAACCAGTCCATGAAATGAACAGCTAAAGCGATGACGGGTCAGTAGCAGCTGCCTCTCGCGGGGCCTCGTGGAGTCTGTTTTTACTCTCTCTCCTGAAACGTCTGTGTTGTGGACAAACACAGTTCTGTGTGTAAATAAACTCAGTTCTTCTCAAGAAAACAAGAGGAAGGAATGACAGTTTTGATCAGGGTGTCTGAAGGGATGATGAGCTTGGGTGAATGATGCACTGTTAAAAATGTGAGTGTGAAATGACAGTATATTCCAGGTTATAATAATCACATGACTTTCACTGGGACGTCTCTTGTGTCTGACTGCACTATCACACGTGTCTACACCCGTGTCTACTACAGAACCCATTATAATCAGTGATGCTGTCCACACTGGATGAAGCACAACACTACACCAACAATCCCCACAGTCTCTACAGTGCAGATTTACTATGAACATTCCCAGCATGCAATGCAGCATGAACAGATTATGCTGTGAAGTTTTTTTATTATTATTTGTTAATTCTTGTTGGTTTTATTTGTGTTATTGAACTTGTTTTTGGTTCACTTTTATCAGTTTGTGTTGCTAGTTTATGTTGTAAGTGCTGTTTTTATTTGTTGAGTGTTAATGTTGTTGTTTTGTATGTCAAGTATTGTTGTCACATCTTTCAAAGATAAATCTCAGCAGTTGTTTCACAGCACATTTCTGAATACAGTCATTTATTGTAAAATAATACTCTCTAATTCTGTTAATTCCTGGGGATTTTTAACAGCGTGGCCACGGCTTTACCACATATATTTTACATACCCTTAAATCTTAATTCTGTGTGTGGTTTCCTGGATGATCCATGACTGTTTTTATGTTTTGTGATAGTTGTTTATGAGTCATTTGTTTGTCCTGAGCAGTTCATCTGCTGCTGGTCTTCAGAAAACTCCTCCAGCTCCTGCACATTATTTGGTTTTCCAGCATCTTCTGCATATTTGAACACTTTCCAAAAGTGAAAGTATGATTCTGATTCATGATTCACACTGAGGACAACTGAGGGACTCATACATAACTATTACAAAAGATGAACACATTCACTGATGCTCAAGAAAGCAACACAATGCATTAAGAGCCGGGGGGTGTAAATGTTTTGAATTGGATGATCAGGGTAAATTATACTTATATTGTCTTCTGGGACACATGTAAATATTTATGTAGCTCTGAAGCTCAATTCTATATTTTCTTATTTTGTAATCAACATCATCATCCTGTTCAAAAGTTTACACCCCCGGCTCTTAATGCATTGTTTTGTCTTCTTAAGTATCAGTAAATGTTTTCATCTTTTGTAATAGTTATGTATGAACTCGGTTGTTCTCAGTGTGAAAAGATGGACCTCAAAATCACACAGTCCAGGGTTTGACAATAAGGAGTCCCCGATGGCCCGGGGCCAGTGTGAAAGACGCTCGGAACAGTTGATGAATCTGTCACTGCTGCATCGTCACGAAAGTTTATCATTTGGACGTGTTTTTAAGCCTCGTTCATTTAGAAATTCAAGCGATCACAGAGAGACGAGTCTCTGACGGACAGACAGCCCACAAAATATGTCAAAATACCCGTCTTGACGATTCACTTTGTAGCTTTAACAATGATTAACCTATATTTCATTTATACAGTGGAGTCCAGATTAGGGATGCAACAATTCAGTTAGTCCTCGGTTCAATACGTACCTCGGTTTTTATCCACGGTTTTCAGTTCGGTTCTGATATCTTGCCTTTTTTTGTTTGTGGCAAATTAACAAAATACTCCCGTAAACCTATGCACTCTGGAAAAGGCGTGGTGTAGTATATGTCTGCTTATTTGTTCTTTCGAGAGAGGTATTATTTTTTCAAATTTTACACAAAATAGAGTAGGTTTCATTCATACTGGACGCCAGAGGGCGCCCTTGTGCGTAAAATCCACATATGCTCAAAGAAGTAGCGCTGATGACGTTCCGTTCCAGCTTCTCTAAGCATCGCTGTTGCTGTAACTGATTAAACCCAAAATATAACGTTAAACGTTTTGAATGATGAGATGTAAGGACAATAAACACTCGTCTGCATTAATATATATTTTAATATATAATTTATCTGTGTTCTTCACGATATCTCGTGTATTTTCATAAGCCATTGCTAATCTACGTACATACAATATAAGTATAGAATTTATTGTCTGTCTCATTCTGTGATAAAAAGCCACATCAGATCACATAAGGAAGTTATTTCAAACACTCGACCGATGTTGTGAATTAAAAACAAGTGAGAATGTTTTTTATAACTTTTTTTTTATAACTTTTGTTTTTATAACTCTTTTGTTGGACAGCAGGTTTAGAAAGGCTTATCATTGCATGTTATTAGAAGGGAAGATGCTCCCTTCTGTTGCTTTTTCAAATATAAGCGGGGAAGTGTTTCCTCATCTCAGCATGTGAAATCGTGGACACACATACAACAAATTCTGAGAGAAATAAAACAAGGAAATTATTTAAATGCAAAACCGAAAAACCGCAATTCACAAGCGCGTATTGAACCGTGGAGTTCGTACCAAACAGTTCGATATTATATTGAGTACTGTGACATCCCTACTCCACATGCACCGACTGTTAATTCCGGGCTTACACATGAACTGAAGCAATCTTTTTTCAAAATGTCACGTGTGTGGAAATATTATGAACTCTTTAAACATCCGATAACAGAGGTCAGAGACACTGAAGATGAACACAAAGAGGAAACAATACTGTAGCAGGTACAGTAAGATCACGGCTCACAATGCGCAAAATATTGTAAATATTATCTAAATATTGAAACGGTGTTTATATGAATGTATCTTTGAGAGGAAATTACTGTTTTAAGAAATGTTTACATGATGTTTTCTTTTCATGTGTCTCTGTATAATGTATTTAAAGTTGAGTTCATAAGCACAGCACTGCTTTGTTTACAGCGGTAACCATAGAAACACTGTATCATTAATCCATAAGCACCACCTGCTGACAGAGACTGAATCTGTGTTCATTCAGTCCGTCTGCTGTTTCTCCCTAAAGTCGGGCTCACACTAGAGTATTTTTAAAATCCTAACAGATTATGAAATCTGGTTGCAGCGCACACATAAGGAGAATCTTTGCAGATTATCTTCTTAATCTTAAACTTAATCTTAATCTTAAATCAAATCTTAAACATGCACAAACTACAAGATTTGAAAATTGTGTCGCATCACACACTACAAGATATTATTAAGATGATCATGACGGAGGGAGCACCTCGTGATCTTACACAACAGATCATTTCAGCAACTAATATTTACAATTTTTTTGTTTTTGTTTTTTGTTTTGTTCATTTAGTTTATTTGGATGTCTTGTTATAATTGTATATGTTTTGTTTAGTTTATAATTTAAGAAATAATAATAAAATAAAAAATGTTTACAAATGTTAGTTAACTGTGATATGCTTTAACTGTTTTATATCTATAGATTTTACTTTAGGCAGGTCGTGATTTGAGAAGGCAAAACTGATTAAACAGTCTATGATCAACTCACTGTCTGCCGCTGACCGATTTTTCGTAATTTAAAAAAAAACAAAAACTTATATTTAACAAACAAAAAATGCTCCAAACGTTTTTCTAAATTAACTTTTCTAAAAAGTGAAACGAAATAGAATCCCTTTGCCATTAAAAACAGTAGTATAAGCCGTTTTAAGAGAAGGGGTAAAAAGATGGGCTCGGGTCGGACTCGGGCCATGGAGCATTGCTTTCCTTGGTCCATGCGGTTGTGGTATGTTTTCAACATATTATACAGACAGTGTTACTACAAAAACATAAGACGCAGTTTCCTCCATCTCCACTATCCAGTGGACGTACAGCAGCTGTTTTGCGGTCGCACATTGGCTGTTGTGAAAGTGCTGACGTAATCATAGCCGTGATCATCCCGATTTAAAATCCTGAATATCAAACATGTTTGATATGATCGGGGCGGCCCCGATTTGTGTGAGAGCAGATCGGGAGGTGCAAGATTCAATCTGTGAACGTCTCACATTACCAGATAATCCGTGCCGAACATCGGGACAGAGCGAGGTGCTCCACAAGATTTTTGCTCCGATTCTCTGGAGGGGAAATTCGGGGCAAAATCGGGCTAAAAATCCTCTAATGTGAGCCCGGCTTAAGGCATCTTTCATTTGTAATAAAATAATTTTTGAAGAAACACATAATGTTTGAATATTATATTTGTTAGGCTAGTAGGTTTTGCTGTGATATCAAAATTAAAATCGAGAATTAGAAAACTTAATTGAATTGATGTGTAAAATGTTGATGTCATATAAGCTTATTTATTAAAATAAAAGATAACATGGGTCAAAAACAATAATAACAGCAACTATTTTGAACCACTTGCCCGACCGGGCCAGTAGAAAAAATCTTTAGCGTTGAGCCCTGCAGTCACTTTTGGAAAGTGTTCAAATATGCAGAAGATGCTGGAAAAACCAAATAATGCAGGAGCTGGAGGATTTTTCTGAAGAACAGCAGCAGATGAACTGCTCAGGACAAACAAGGGACCTATATTTGATCAGAAAAACATCAGTTTGCCAACATTAGTCAGAAGATGAAAGCAGTATCTTTGTCGTAGTATCCTTTGAACGTTTAAGAGGATTTCCCATGACTGGCACTGACATCAGTGCTCATCAATGCATTAAATCAATGCAGCTGATCTCTATGAAGTGAAACATGAGCTTCAGCGTTACACAGGTGATGCGTTGATCGTCAACTGAGCCTTGTAAAATGGAGTAAATGAATTTTAACACCTTTTTTACACTGTTTCATTCATGAATTCATCAGCATTTAAAGGTACACCATGTACAACACTGATATAATGAGCAGTTTTGTCTAATCTTGAATCACTGTGGTACACCTCTATATAAGTGTTGACATTCAGACTATAGACGTGTCTGGATGACAGCTGTTATGGAGTAACCCAGTACCAGTGTGACTCGTCATACACATCAACAGAGAGAAGTAGCTCTGACTGTAAAGTTCTTCCACATCACACATGTGGTTTTGTTTATTAACCACTAGAGCACCAAAAGTTACATAGTAGACTTTTAAAGTGAACAGTTTAATGATGACTTACTCATAAAGACAGTCCCTTACCTCCATCTACTGGGCTAACAATGAAACTGCACTGACTGACAGTAGAGTTCACACAGAGACAAATGCAGATTGCTGATTAACATACTTGAGTTTGTCCAGATTCTTGAGTTTTTCAGAGAGCAGCTTCACTCCTGAATCTCCGGGGTGATTGTAGCTCAGATCCAGCTCTCTCAGGTGTGAGGGGTTTGAACTCAGAGCTGAAGACAAATAACCACAGCCTTCCTCTGTCACCATACATCCAGACAACCTACAGACACACATAACAACAGTCCACATCATGGCAGTCAGATGTCATTCATTTATGCAAAAGCTGTTATTTCTTCTGTAGTTTCAACAACAAAATTGACATGATCAGAAACAGTTATACTCCATTTAAGTACAAAGAACAAACACAAAGTATTTCTACATTGTCACTAGACAGTCAGGGTTAACCTCCTGGGGTCGACAATGGTGCTGATGGAATCACTTGCATTTTTCCTGATGACAGCGAAAATTACTTAAAATTCTCCACCATTTTTGATCGTATATTTAAGTGCAATACAATTTGATGTTCGTCACAGGAGAAGTCACACTGCAGGACTGTGCACCAAATCTTCTGACACTGCCAGAATTTCATATGAAGTAATATTTGGTTGCAATGGTCACTAATCGGCTGTCAGTAAACATGTCAAACTAACAATCAAACACTACAGATTTTAGCCTAGGAATGGAGGAATCTTTTAGGATTTGTGAAATTTGTCTCAGAGAGCCAAATTGTGGGCAAAATTGTGTGAGCCTGGCTTAAGTAATGTTTCTTTTTGCAGTAGATAATGTGTTGTTGTGACAGAAACTGGACCGCTTTGACTTGCGGCATTTCCCAAACTGTAATTCCAGACTAAAATGAATGAAATCGAGTGCAACATTTTGAAATATGATAAGCAACTGTTCACTGCATTTAAATGTTGTATGATGTGAGGATGTTTTTATAATTTATATACTATAATGACAGTTTATATGAACTAAGACTATGAGTGTTTTTTTTAACTGTTACTATTACATTTTTTTATAAACATAATATATACATAGAATTCACTTAAAATATTATTGTTTGAAAAAAAAGATAAATAACCAAAATAAGTAAATAAAAAATAAAAATAAATAAATAAAAATAGACAAAAATAGAAAGAAAGAAAAAACAGACAGCTAATCATTTAGCAGACGCTTTAATCCAAAGCGACTTACACGATGCAGGGGGTGAAAAGTTTTTTAAACTTGAAGATCAGGGTAAATTTAACTTGTATTGTATTTTCTGTAGCTTCTGAAAGGCAGTACTAAATGAAAAAAATATGATTTAGGCAAAATAAGAAAAATGTATACATCTTCATTCTGTTCAAAAGTTTTCACCCCCGCCACTGAATCTTCTGTAATAGTTACATATGAGTCCCTCAGTGTGAAAAGATGGATCTCAACATCATACAGTCATTGTTGGAAAGGGTTCAAATACACAAAAATGCTGGAAAACCAAAGAATTTGTGGGAGCTGAAGGATTTTTCTGAAGAACAGGAGGCAGTTTTGTTTCAAGACAAACAAGGGCCTCATGAACAACTATCACTAAACAAACAAACACAGCTGAGGATCAATCAGGTAAAAACACAGTATTAAGAATCAAGTGTATGTAAACTTTTGAGCGGGGTCATTTTATAAAGTCAACTATTATTTTATCTTGTGGACTATATGTGAACATCTTTTATGTGAAATATCTTATTCAGGCATAATATAATTTGTTTTGGGTGAATCTAACAGGCAGTCTTTGGTCTCATTAGTCTATTATCTGTTCCAGAGCAAATCGTTTTGGCAAAATCTCATCATGTTTATGTGAATTCAATGCGGTGTTTCAGAGCGCTGCCTGTGTACATGTGACTGAACTGCCTAGCAACTCTTATGATGGCTGTTAGGTTTATTGACCCTTTGAGCGGTTCGGTCCCACATATGGGATTTAGAACGTTCGGTGACGTCACGCAACTGCCAAATTCAAACTGTTTTCGCGCGTTGTCTGGTTTCAGACATTTAAATACACATAAGTACTAGTAAAACAATATATTTAGAGTTCGTAAAATACACACGGATGTCTATGGAAGCAGCAATGACAATCCATTCAGGTATAATTTGCAGACGTGTTTGATTCATATCAAACACACATAGTGTAAGTAATGATATAATTCACTCCATTTCTTTCCCACTTCACCAGCTACTTACCTGAATGTATTTCGGGAGAAACTGGTGAATTTACGTTCTGTACATCCGGCTGACAGGAGTCTCTGAACGACAGCGCGAACAAACATGGCGGCGCCCATCTCAGGCTATAGATCAAGATCCAGATCATTTAAAAAGGTTTTAAAACGGCAAAATACACTCACTTACACGTATTCGTGAATCGGAAGATCAGATTGTTGAAGACATGGTAAGCAAGAGCGTGAATATTTTGAATAAATAAGGAAAAACGAAATAAAAGCGATACGTCTGTCATACAGCGCTGTAGTGGCTGCGGTGTGTCACGTGTCAATCATGACGCGTCTCCATAGGAACAATAAAGCGAACGTTCTAAAATAACGGTCGCCTGAAAAAAACTCACTCTGGGGGGTCAGATAGAATATTTTAAACTCACCAGTGAAAGGGTTAAATATTATTATTATTATTAATAATAATAATAATAATAATAATTGTGGTATTTAATACTGTATTTTATTTAAATAATAGTATTAAACAAGTAAGAGATAATCAACGGTTTGCCGTGCATTAAAGGATATTAAATGCACGATTTGGAGGCTAAGAACGTTTGTCTCCGCAAAGTGTATTTAAAATCCTTTAATGCACAGCAAGTCGTTGACTATCCCACTTATTCCAATGTCATTTGCCAAGTTATAGACAAGGTAAAAGTAGTTTTGCTCTTTGCAGCGCAATATTTGACAAATGGGTAAAAAGAAGGTTATTTTCATCAGTTATGACACACAGCTCCTGCATTCTGCCCACTTCAATCATCACAGATAGTAAAACCTGAAATTTTTGACATTGTGGGGACTGGCTTGTGGTCCCCATGGGTACAAAAGCTTATAAATCATACAGAATGAGTTTTTTTGAGAAAGTAAAAATGCAGACAGTTTTCTGTAAGGGTTAGGTTTAGGGGTAGGGTTAGGGTGGGATAGAAAATACAGTGTGGACAGTATAAAACCATTGCACCTATGGAGAGTCCCACAAATATAATGAACCAGACATGTGTGTGTGTGTGTGTGTGTGTGTGTGTGTGTGTGTGTGTGTGTGTACCTGTCTGCATGCTGTACGTCTGAAAAATATTTCACAGGTATATTATTTTGGTTGTACACTACAGTAGGGAAATAACAGTAATTTTTACAGTAACTTGTACACTTGAAACAGATGTTCTGAATTTGGACTGAATTTAAACCACTATAGCTGCACTTTCAAGCTTTTATTCTGACGGACACAGCAGTAGAGCTTTTATTTTGAAGGAAAACTCCAGCTTCAGAGAAAACATGCTTACAAAAACCCATTTCACCACAAATCTAGTGAAGTGGTTCACTGCTGCTGATCTATTCCCAAACTCACGCTGAACTCACAGAACATACAATACACGAGTTGACCTCATTCACTGTGAACTGAACCGTTCTTACGCGCAGAAAACACCGGATCATGAGCTGATTTCCTGAACGAAGTGTCTGCTTTTCTTTGAAACACACAGAGAAAACAGACTTGATGAAGGGATTGAACCATATTGTGCTTTCGGTTTTAGTTTGTTTGACAGATACGGCGTTGAAGCATAACGGCCCAAAATAATTTTAAAGAACTTAAAGAAATTTTAGATTAACTTTAAAAATCTACACTTTTTGCCCTGAAGACCATATATCATTACATCATATCATCAATATCATTACATCCACACATATACATACATGCATATATGGTCACTGAAATAAATAAATACATAAATAAATCAGCAAGCATGTTCTCGACCGATGTAGAAATCCATGCTGATAGTTTTTGTGGGTTGTGTCTGTTGCTGGAGCGTCATTATACAGTAAAGTCCCTATAGTGTCTGTGATACAGCACGAGAGCGGCCTCTAGTGGCACAAATCACTCACAGCACGTGCAGTTTCTTTAGACACGTGTTTACACATCTTTAGTTGGACTTCAGCACTACTTCCTCACAATTAAAGTGCATTAAGCACAAAATTAGTTAGCAGACTTTAGACGACCAGTTTAGTAAACCAGAAGTACAACTGCAGGGTATTTTTATTAAACACACATATATGTTAATGTATTTGTAGAATATTTAGCACAAAATAAATGTCTATGTTCTGGATGCTGAACCTCACTGACACATCTTTGTTTTATCTGAAATTAAAGTCATTTATTTGTTTACATGTAGAAGGATCTGACGATCCTCAAATCAAACTGTTGTGTTTTGCCTCAGAGCAACCAGACATTTGTGTTGTGTTTTGCTTTCTTTTTATTCTTCATTCATTCATTTATAATCATTAATCATTTCATCATTTTATTATTCCATTTAATTATATACTCATTTATAATAATCATTACAGTCATTTATATATTAATTTATTGATGCATTGATTGATTAGTCATTTATATTATATTATAGTTGTTTTTATATATTTTTTCCATTGTTGTTTAGTCTTATGACTGTGTGGTTTCAAGGGCTGTTTGTCTTCATGAATAAGAGACACAAGGGAATGTTTACAGAAACTCAAGGTTTATGGGATGTTGTTGTGTATAACAATACTTGTTGTATTTGTGTTCTTCAGATGAATCTGAGCATTGACACAAACACAACTAAGACTATTCAATAAACTCTGCTCCTTTTATCATCATTACTTCGTCTCCTGCTTCTGCTCTTCACTTTCACTGGTTTTTCCTCAGTCGACTTCTTGGCTGACAGAAGACTGTTAATAGTGTTTTGGGTATTTTGGGGACCAGACAAGACCTCCTGTTAACAGGGTTTGGGTATTAGACGTCTCTGCTGACGAGTTGTTCTGATACTGGACAAACTCATATTTTCTGACGGGATCTGGCGTCCGGGGCTGGATCTTAATTGTCTAGTCAAGGAGACAGCGATCTAACAATGTGGATAAATGAACAACTAGAGCTGGATCAACTGAAAATAGAGAATCATGATTTTACTTTTAAAATAAAAGTTTAAAATATTTCTGATCAGTCCCTCCAGGATTTTGAGAATTTTTTTAGTGAATTTTGTGATCCAAAAGTCTGATTTTGTGGTGGTAATTTCTAAAAATTTGCACACCATTTGCTTTTTTTTTTTTTTAATAATTATGAAAGCACATTTACCAGATTATATAATGTTAGACTCACAATAGTCTTACATCACACAAAGAACAAACACAGTGTATGACGTTTTGTTTATTTTGCTAAGAAACAAATGACAACAGGACAAGTAAGTACAATATAAAGCTAGATTAAACACTATTTTTTATATTTAATTTTTTATATTTAAATGAACTACAGTAGACTTACAGTAATGTGCGGCTCCAGTACTGCTGTAGCCAGAATTTTATTTTTTTTTGGGCAGGCCTGTGGAAAATAAAAAGCGGGCACTTGGATAACTATATAGAAGTATAAATCAGCCTTAACTGACCGAGTCCATTGGCGTAGCGCAATTGTGCGGCCCCCAATTACCCCCGAAAGGGGGTCTGCTGGACACACTGCAATATTGTAAACATTTGTTTTAAACCAGGAAGAGCAGCCAATGGATTTCACACAAGCAACGTACACATTTTATGGAAGAGTTATGCTGGTGAAACTCTTAATCTCAGTCAGAAAGTGAAAGTAAAATCTGATGGCGCTTTCGCATCTGACGCTGCTTTAAACGCTCATATTCTTTCAGAGACAATGAGAGACGAATCTACTTTGCTGATAACGGTAGCTAAATGTTTTCATTTACTCCCTTAATATTTCTCTTGTGGCCCAAACATAGTGGAAAAAAATAAATAATAAGAAATAAGATTAAGATGCTTGTAGGGCTTTGACAAGATGCTAATCCCATGACACAAGACGAGACACGAGACTGAGTCCACAAGAACGGGACGAGACAAGATTTTTAAACTTTTTTAAAGAAATCCAAAATTATGAAATATAGGGAAAAATATTATATAATAATATTCAACTGAAAAACTCATTTGCATTTTGATATGAACTTTTTTTTTTTTTCAATAAATTAGAGATCACAATTTTCATGATTTGAAGAAAAGAAATATTAGATTAATCTAAATAAAAAAACAATTTACTTATGGTTCTAATAAAATGTTCATTGGTTAAAAAAAAAAAAAACATATATTGGAACAAATTTGTAAAAAAATAAAAAATGAAGGAGTCAGTGTCTCAGTTAATGGTTTCACTGTTGGAATCTCCTGAATGAATGATTCAATGATAAATACTTTCTCAAACGTGTAGTTGTCGTCACCTCCTCCTGGCGGAAGTGGATAATCGTTACAAAACATACGAGTGTTAAGACACTTTCGTTTTGATCATTACTGCAGACAATAAGTGTTTATACTCAACTATAAACTTTCAGGCCAGTACTTCTGTTATTTAAATGTCTGTAACACAGAAATAATGATCATTATGTAGTTGAAAACACTGTTTGTTTTGCTCTTTTTGGACCAGATCAATTTTAATGTCTTTTCACATGTAAGCGTCAATGTGTGAGCAGCGCGATGTGAAACAGTCGTGATAGACACCAATGAATCGTTGTCATTTAGGAATGAGATCGTTTGAATAGAGATTGTGATCTTTTAACAATGAATCCTGCAGCTCTAATGTAAACACTGCTAAATGTTCTGCGAGGATACTGTCACGTTCTCGCGAGACCAGTCAGATCTTGCGATATATATCTGATCTCACGAGATCTCGTGCCACAAGATCTCGTCACATCCCTAGATGCTTGAATAAGATTTTTTCAGTGATGATTGCAGTGTTAATATTTTTAATTATAGGTCTATAATTCATTGTATAATAAGTCTGTTTTGAAAGACATTTTCACTTAAGAGTAAGTTAGCCTAATCTTTATTATCCTCACAGCACATCAGTTATGCAGAGATGCGCTATGAAATGATTGCGGGGCAAATTAATTGAAATATTAATTTAATAGGAAAAAACAAATCCACAGTCTGTCTGACCCATGTCCGGCGGGATGTGGGAGAATAAAATGATTTGCCGGACTCACGCAAAATAGGTCTATCTAAAAACAAATAAATGATTACTCCCACACAGATCTCTAAATGAAATCTCTTTCGATTTGACATTATCAACATACCACCGAGCCATATAAAACAACAGGTCTAATCACTTTCAATTAATTCTAATTTAGTTTTTTCTTATTCCTCTCTGTGTCTTCTTCCAAAAACAGAACATGAACATGTTGCTTTGTTTACGGTGATGTGGGCGTTTACATGTCACGTGTCTCTTGTGGATGTTTGTAAAATCAATAGCGCAAACAGCACGTGTATGTGATCAAATTAAAGAAAATGAGCTGAGACGGGGAAAACTGGACATCGTGTTGGTTTCATACGGATTCCTTTATAACAGAATGTTTGTTTTCAATAAGACTTACTTCATTTAAAAGTAGACACTTCAAGTTTTCTACAGATATGTCTCTCATGTCTGTGTTCACTGTATTTGCTGAGTTTGTTCATAAGCGACAGTGTTTTCTCCTCATGTCAGCAGCGTCTGGACAAAAAGCTGTGCTTGAACACACGGCACAGACTACAGCAGACTGCAAACTAACACGCGTGTTCTGCGCCTGTGTGACAACATGTACCTGTCTATATCAGCAGCTTTAAATAATATATATTCATAATTCAAAAAGAGAAACTGAAAGATATACAAGATAAACGCAGATATATGAAACGTAAACAAATCAGTGCTTGCTTACTATTTTAAATATCAGTTATGTTGATAACTTTACTCATTTTTAAGTGACTCATGTTATGATAATATTCACATACTGGGATGTTCGGGTTAGATCACGTAACATGAGAACAGTGTTTGTGCCGCCTTCATTTACTTACTCGTTTGGTAACACTTTATTTTAAGGTGTCCATAATACAGAGTAATTACATAATTAAGTACTCAGTAGTAGCTGTTGTACTTACATGAAACTAAATGTACTTACCATGTAACTAAGTTATGAAACAGCCTGTAATTACAGTTTGTAATTATGTAGATGTAATAGACAGCTACTGTTACACAGCTACATATGTCACCAAAAGACTGTTACATGTGTGTTGACACTTTATACAGATCTGGCCATTGAGAACGAGTCTTTTTTCACGCGTGTTCACGAGCTCCCTGCAGGCGCTATTTCAGATTTGTTCAAAACATTGTTGTGCTTCACACAATATCCACCAGGTGGCGCAAGGAACAACACTCTGTAGTTAAACACCACGGCCAGGGGCGTGTTTCCCAGAAGTATCCTTAGCCAACAATGGTCAGAAGTTCCGTCGTTATCAACATTTAACGATTCAGTGTTTTTCTCCAAACCACAGTTCAAACGAACATTCACAAACAGAGTAAACTTGTGTGGCTGGAACTACAGCGCTCCACCTGCGGTTAAACAGAGTTTTTTTGTCAGGAAGACATAAATTAAAAACAACAAACAGAGTGATGCAAAAGTGATCATTCATATTTGCATATATATATATATATATATATATATATTGTTTCCAGTGTGACGGTTTATTTCACTTCCACGTTGTCTAATATACAAAAGTATCCTAAACTAGCTGAATGATGTACTATTATGACCAAAAACAAGTGTTTATTTCGTATGATATCAGAAAATATTCCAAGTGAATGTGCCGGCGCTCGTCCAAGGTTAATTTATAATGTCAGAATTAAACACATGTTTAGAACAACACCACTCAGTCAGGTGTCACACAAGTCTTATAAACATCAATACTGCATACCACATAAATAAACGATTATTTTCTAGAACTGTGGCTGTAATAGTTTTAGGATTTTTGTGACAGTCATGGTCAAGATGTTGCTCTGAATTTATTTTTTTTTTTACCTTTCTTTTGGTTGAAATTTATGTTATTGTTTTCTATAACTTTATTTTTAAGTGCCTTTAATTTATTTCTCTTTTTGCTTATTTTAATATTTAATTGAATCTTTACTGGTGTATTTTGATGTTTTAAGTAAAGCGCTTTGAGTAACATTTAAAATGCGCTAGAAAATAAAGATTATTATTATTAGCTGTAGTTTTCTTATTAAAATCAATGAAATATATAAATGTCAATGTCATCAAAAGCTGTAGCGTTCAGCGAGATCACAGTGTGAATTATGTTTTAGGCCGAAAATGCGAGTGAATCAATACATGGTGAATACGGAAACATCTGGATTCCTGCCGAACGAAAGAGGGCTTTAGTTTCACTTTAAATTAATTCGTTTTGGCTTAACATTTCTATAGCCTGAATACTGTTCACTTTTAGACAGTTTCAGTAGTGAGGGGAAATATAGCCTACAGCTGTTCATACTTTAAAAAATCTAAATAAAATGCGCCGTATGTGATCTTTTATCTTTCCAAAAATCACAATTTTATAGTAGCGTATTATTATTATTATTATTATTATTATTACACATTGCAGCAAACATTTTAATATAGCTTTTTAATAGGGGGAAAAAACCCTTTAATTTCTTTAAACCGTTGAGAGTTTTCCTTTCACTTAGACAATTTTATAAAACATAATGCCGTGACAAAGGATAACATTCAGCAGTTAAACACTGCAGCATTTTGAGAATAAAATAAAAACTACGAGAATGAAGTCGTAGCCATATTGTTGAGAGCAATAAAAGTCGTAGCAATAAAATCATACTGTGAGAATAAAGGTGCAGCATCATGCACTGCGTTTTAGCGCCGTGTTAAAAATTCTAAGATAATATTTTGATGGAATAATGTTGTAGCAATACGAGAATAACGTCAAAATACTTTGAGGATAAAGTCAAAATGACAACAATGAAGTGAGAGATTAAAGTTATAATAATTTGAGAAAACAGCCCGGAATAGGAGCAGCGGGAGAAATGTTGCTGGGCATCTTTTGGAGTAATGTTGCTTGGGCACTTTCCCATTGACAATGAAGAACAAATTTCATGGATACTTTAGATCGGTCGTGAGCCCTGTCTCACAATGTTTGGGCCCCAAACCCCCTCTACGCCATGGTTTCACAACCCTTGAAAGTTCAAGAACTAACCTTACAACTGTAAATGAGAGGGGGTCATTTGTGGATGGACAAAACTGGCCAAACCACCTTCCACCTCCCCCACCTTATCAATAAAGGGGAGAAGAGCAGACTTGGCTCCAGGGGTTAGATTTGGATAGGGCTGGGCCAAAAAATCGATTTTTCGATATATCGTTTTTTAAAATCTAGTCGATTCAAAATCGATTTTCAATGGATCGATTTTTTCGATATTTATCTACACAAGCACTAAACATCAGATTTCCGCTAATCTTATTACTAGTCTAATCCACTCGGTGTCATCCCCTTATTTACCTTGCGCTATGTTACAGTGGAGAGTCAAGTAGCATTGACACAGTGTTGGAGTTAAGGAGATCATTATGTCATGATTGACCAATAATGATCAACACCTGCTGTTTACAAGCAGAATCACAGAAGGAAAGAGAAACACAAGAATCAGACACAGCCAAAGATAAAATGAACTTAAATAAATGAAGACATTAAATCTCTGATTAAACAACTCCACAAACATTACAGTTTGATTTGATTTCTGTCATATATCTACAAATATTATTTGAGAACATCTAAACAGAGGTTTAGATGTTTTATTAAAAAAACTTTTCATTTGACCTCACCATCATGGTGAACAAGGTTTACTTTAGTTGGGCTCTGGACCCTTGACTTTCTTAGTTTAGTTTTTTTTTTCTTTGGTTGCTGTATTTGTGTTTGTAGAGCACATTTGTTATAGCAACAAACAAACAACAAGAAAAAAGAGTTTTATTGAATGTTCTTGGTTAATTATTATTGATGTACACCTTCAATAATAATTAACCAAGAACATTTAATAAATCATCATCCAGTGGCCTGATTTGCTGATATCGTTCTGTGGTTTATCTTTTGGTTTCATGATATCTACAGTAGTCGCATGAACTGTTACTATTATTACTTCAAGATCTCCAGTGTTACTTAAACACACACAGACATCAAGAATTAGCATATGAATCTCAACAATGGTGACATTCAACAGCTGCATGCTGGGAGTCATGGGTGAGTTTTATAATATGCTGTTACCCAGCATGCAGCTGTTGAATGTCACCATTGTTGAGATTCAAATGCTGATTCTTGATGTCTGTGTGTGTCAAACTGAACACCGTAGATTTCAAAGTTTAATGTATAAGATAAACTATAATAGATAATCCATAATAGTTCATACACCTGTTGTAAACATTATGAAAATAATAGACTAACCGCATGAGATCAGTGCATCAGGCCACTGGATGATAATGATTTCACAACCAAAAAAATTTTTACCAAAAACACCTAATCAGACTTTTTTATTTTGCTGTAATAGATGTGCTTTATACACACAATTACAAGCAGCCAAAAAAAAAAAAAAAAAAAGTCAAGAGTCCAACTAAAGTAAACCCTGATCGCCATGATGGTGAGGTCAACTGAAACTTAAAAAATAAATAAAACATCTAAACCTCTGTTTAGATGTTCTCAAATAATATTTGTGGATATATGACAGAAATCAAGTCAAACTGTAATGTTGTTTGTGGAGTTGTTTAATCAGAGATTTAATGTCTTCATTTATTTAAGTTCATTTTATCTTTGGCTGTGTCTGATTCTTGTGTTTCTCTTTCCTTCTGTGATTCTGCTTGTAAACAGCAGGTGTTGATCATTATTGGTCAATCATGACATAATGATCTCCTTAACTCCAACACTGTGTCAATGCTACTTGAACACTCTGTAGTGTGGAAACACATGAACACTGAGCAGGGTTTGTTTAACACTGGGAAATATTACATCAACTTTACCTGTTTCATTTACGTAAGACTGATGCATTTGAATCACATTAAGTTTAATTGATCTGTTTAAATTAAAACTATGTAATCTAAATGAATGGAAAAGATGTACGTAATTGAATTACGTTAAGGGCTGAAATATTTTTTTGAGTGTAGCACCCCCGCAGCCTGACAGACACCCGAAGATTTCAGACGCATTCAAAAGTAAAATTACTCACAATTCACCTCGTGCACAAAACATCACTGTATCGATTGCATTATTTATTTGCACAGATTTAAGACCATACAGCGTTGTCGAAAACGCCGGATTCCGTTACGTTGAATGTGCTGGAGCCTCGTTATTCTATTCCTAGTCGTAAACGGTTAAGAGAAGAAATGATCCCAAGACTGTACCATGAAGTGAAGGGAAACATTTCTCCGTCCCTTCAGTCAGCGGACAGAGTGGCCCTCACGTGTGATGGCTGGACGTCAAGGAGTCAAGACAGCGACGTCACAATCACCTGCCACTGTTTACGTGATGACTGGGTTCTGGTGTCAAATGTGTTGCAGACCAGAGCTCTGCAGCTACTCACACAGGGGCAAATATATGTGCACTGCTTTCAGAGGCGTTGGAAGAGAGGGGGGTCACTCAGAAAGACCCGGTCATTGTGAGCGATCACGCTGCTAATATGACACGTGCAGTGGAGATGATGGAGCTGCTCCATATTGGCTGCTTTGCTCACACGATAAATCTGACATCGCAAGCTGCGCTGAAACTTCCGCCATCTCTCGGTTGTTAAGTCGAGTGAGGCGCATAGTGACGTTCTTTCACAGGAGCACTAATGCTAACAAAGTGTTCAAAGAAAAACAAATGCTACTGAACCTGCCCTGTCGCAAACTTGATGTGGTGAGCAGATGGTCATGCTCGACAGATTTCTGGAGCAGCAGCCGCAATATCAGCGGCACTTCTTTCTCCTGAAGTCCGTCGAAGCGAAAAGGATCTTTGCACCTTGACAGAGGAGGACATAACTGTGGCAGAGGACATCGTGAAAGCTCTTCAGCCGATGAAAAGCTCAACTCTGGTGATGTCTGGAGAGAACACAGCCACACTCTGTTAATGCACCATTGCACACACAGATCCTCGATGAGACGCGCTCGACTGACAGAGATTCTACTGTCTTTAAGGAACTCAGATCTGTCATGCATGACAACTTGAAGTTGAGGAATGTTTATAAATACAGCCATCTATAAAATATAAAATGTGTGTTAATATTATAAAAGATTACATTTTACGAACGTAACTAATTGTGACTTTGTCACCAGAGTAAGCTAATCCTTTAAACTTAGCAATATGCCTTAGTTATTAGTCACTGGACTTGACAAATGGGAATGGGGTTTTGTTTATATATTTTCTGAGACCGTTGAAGTGTTCCACACAGGTAAACATTTTAAATTTGTTCAATGTGATTAGTACTCAAATTAGGTTTCCATTTTCCCTATTGTTATATACATTTAGCGAGGTGTTATTGGTCAAAGCAGGTTTTCTGTTGTAATATTTGAACAGATGTGCATTTTCATTTTCACTCAGTGGTATATTCTGCAGATCTCAAGCTTTTGTTTGAGGGTTTCTACACAGTAAAATCCACAGAGTAAAATTAATTCTATTCAGAGAACATTTGGTCCCTCTCTAAATAGAGTTAAATTAACACTGAAGCAGAGTTAAAGTTAATGAGATAATGAAGTGATCAATTAAAAGGTGATTGAGCATTAGTGATGAACAGCTGCTGTTAACAAACAGAATCAATGAAGAAAAGAGAAACACAAGAACTACAACTGATTTCAGACACAGATGAAATCAACTGAAATAAAATAAGACATTAAATCTCTCAATATCTCAGCAGATGATGATTAAACAACTCCACAAACAGCTTCACTCATTATTAACCAGACTGACTTTATTTCTGTCACACGTCTACAGAAGATCTTATTGAGATTTACAGAGGATCAAAAGTTGATGTTTTAGTGGTTAAAATGAAGCCACCATCATGGAGATCAGCATTTGTTTTAGTTGAGCTCTTGACCCTTCAGTTTTTGGGTTAGATCTCTGTTTAACTGTACATGTGATGTTGTAAAATAGAGTGGTCCGTGCTTTATGTTAAGCACATTTTAATTGACTTTTTATGTTGAGATGTTTATTATGAGATGATTTGATAACATCCAGGGTAACTGTTTCAATTTATGCTTTTTGATAACCATAACCAACCCTGTGAAACTTCAGCAGTGAAAAGAAAAAAAAAACTATGATGTAATAATAAAGAATTATTTTAGATTCATGTAAAGCATAAGTAAACAGCACTATTACTCAGAGACACACAGTCATCAAGTACCAGCATATGAATCTCAACAATGGTGACAATCAACAAAATGCTTCAAGCTGCAATGCATGCTGGGTAACAACATAGTAAAAACTCCCATCATGCACTGCAGAGCGGAGCTGGGTGTTCTGGGTGTTTTTTGTCCTTTTTTTATTTTATTTTTTTCCTCTTTCTCCCTTTCTACAGGAGGTGCATTTACACATTTTACCCCCAGATGGAGTGGTTTAGGATAGTAAAGTAAATGGCAAATTTAAGATTTCTCACCTGGAATATTAGAGGAACGGGTAACCCCCTCAAAAGATCAAAGATATTCTCCCATTTGAGAAGGCTGAATACTGATGTTTTTTTTTATAGGAGACACATTTGAGAAATCAAGACCATTTCAAGCTTAAGTGTCCCTGGATTGGGGAAGTTTTTCATTCTAGCTTCAACTCAAGAGCTAGAGGGGTTACAATATTAATTAATAAGAGGATTCAGTTTTCTTCTTCTAAAGTAATGGCGGACAAGAATGGTAGATATTTGATTGTTGTTGGCACAGTATGTGAAACCCCTGTGCTTCTTGTTAATGTACACGCACCAAACTTTGATGATCCAGGTTTTACTAATAAATTATTCGGGATCCTTCCTTCACTGAATACTCATTTACTGATCTTTGCTGGAGATCTCAACTGTGTAATTGATCCAGTTATGGATCGATCTAGTTCCCAAACAGTGGCCTCTTCATCTATGTCTAGGTCAGTAACAGAGTTTATGACCAGAAACGGTTGCGTTGACCCTTGGAGATTTTATAACCCTCTAGATAAGGTATTTTCATTTTTTTCACAAACCCATCAGACATATTCTCGTATTGATTATTTTTTTATAGACAGTTCCTTAATTCCTAAAGTAAAATCTGTCCTGTACCACCCTATTGTTATTTCTGATCATGCCCCTCTTACTATTGACATTCAATTGTCTGTACAGCCACGATATTCATCACTATGGAGGTTAAACTCTCTCCTTCTGTCTGATGAAAAATTGGTTGATTTTATTTCAACTTCCATTGATGATTTCATGGCTAATAATCAGGTTGGTGAGGTCTCTTATTCATTATTGTGGGAAACACTCAAAGCTTATTTATTACAATTTCATTAAATGGATACATCTTTATATGATTCCCCTCAGGCAAGTGTGCATACCAACAATATTAGGTCCAGTTATTTTCGATTGGGACGGGGTAACACGACAGGGGTGCCCACTTTCCCCTTTGCTTTTTGCCTTGGTCATAGAACCTTTGTCAATAGTTTTGAGGTCCTCCCCTTTGCTTCATGGTGTGGTGCGGTCAGGTATTGAAATTATATTGTCATTATACGCAGATGACTTATTATTATATATTTCTAACCTAATTCCCAGTTTCCCAATTATTTTATCCAAATTAGAAAAATTTGGCTCATTCTCTGGTTATAAAATAAATTTTAATAAAAGTGAATGCTTCCCTGTCAGTTCATTGGCTATGGGTCTGATGCAATCAGATGTTCCAGTTAAACTAAGTACATCAGGATTCAGATAGCTTGGCATCAATATTACTAGATCTTATTCCTCTCTTCTAGAAGCTAATTTTCTTCCTTTGTTGGAGCAATCTAAATCGGATTTTCAGAGATGGAGCAGTTTACCCTTATCATTGATTGGTCGAATTAATGTAGTGAAAATGAATGTTTTGCCCATGTTTCTTTTTGTTTTTCAGTGTATTCCTTTGTATTTACCTAAGCATTTTTTCAAATCTCTTGATCAAATTATTACTCATTTTTGTGGGGTGGTAAATCTCCCAGAATTCAAAAATCGTTGCTTCATAGATGTCACCTGAGTGGTGGGCTCTCATTACCCAATTCTATATTTTATTACTGGCCAGTGAATATTCATAAATTAACATTTTGGTTTAGTTCGTCCACTGCACCTTGGTGCAGATTGGAGGCCAATTCGTGTAAATCAACTTCTCTGTTGGCTTTGCTTACTTCTCCTCTATCTTTCAATGTCTCCTCCTCTTCACTATCATGTAGTGCGGTAGTGGTAGCTACAGTTCGGATCTGGTGTCAGTTCAGACAACACTTTAAATTTACTTCTGCTTCAACATTAATGGCATTACTGGAGAATCATATGTTTCCCTCATCCCTTACTGATTCTATTTTCAAGCAGTGGTATGAAAAAGGCCTAAGAAGTTTTCAAGACCTGTATAGAGATGGCACATTTTGTAGTTATGTACAGCTTTCTTCTGACATGGGGTTGCCAGAATCTCATTTCTTTCGATTCTTGCAGGCTAGACATTGCTCTGCTTCTTTATTTTCTGGTTTTCCATCTCAGCCCCAGGTACAGGTATGGGAAGAGTTACTGCAACTTAATCCTCGACACAAGTCACAAATTTAAAAAATCTATGGTTGTATTTTAAGCTTAGATGATTATTCACTTACTAAAATTAAAAGAGCATGGGAGTGTGAGTTGGGAGAAAGCTTTGAAGAAGAATGGTGGCTAAGTGCACTACATAGAATACGCTCTAGTACAATTTGTGCTCGTCTTAGCCTGATACAACTTAAAGTATTTCATAGAATACATTTCTGTAAGGCCAGGTTATCTGTAATCTTTCCTAATATTGAAGACAGATGTGACAGATGTGTCATGCGTCTCAGTGTAATTTGAGTCATATGTTTTTTACCTGTCCTATGTTGCAGAATTACTGGGTTAACTATTTTACTATTATGTCTAAGGTGTTACAGGTCAATATAGATGTATGCCCTGATTTGGCCATTTTTGGGGTACCAAAGATTTGGTCTCAGTTTAATTCTAAACAACTTGATATTTTAGCCTTTACTTCATTATTAGCTAGGCGCCGTATTTTACTCCATTGGAAATCTAAAAAGCCTCCAACTACATCTCAATGGCTTGTGGATGCTATGTTTTTTCTTAAATTGGAAAAGATTAGATGTTCTGGGAAAAGTAATTTCTTTAAAAAGTGGCAATGTTTTATAACTTATTTTAAGTCTCTTAACATCTTGCCTTCTATTTAATAAACGCACCCCCTCCCTTATTATTATTATTTTTATTTATTTATTTATTTAATGTACTTCTATTTACTTATTTTATTGTCTTTTTTAACCGTACAAATGTCATTAATCACAATGTATTTTTGTGGGTTTGTTTGTATGTACATATATCTGAACATTATTATTACTCTTGTTTTTGTTTTAGATTTTCATTTATTTCAATTACATTCAAATAAAATATTAGTTGATAGTTTCCTTGTTTTTTAACTATGAGCAGCAAGAATGTGACAGTGCTGGTAATGGAGGCAGTAAGACGAGTCCTCCCCAGCCCCGTCAAACAGGTCAAAATAATCCTGTGCGCTGTCGGATCTGCTCGCTGCAGCCCCTGCTCCAGTGGATAAAGCAGTCACATCTGCTGCTGCAGACAGGGCACGGGAAGAAGTTGGCAAACACAGAGACGTTACACCTGTACCTCTCTCAGAAGATCCACTGAAGTGGTGGTGTAAGCATGACGGAGTGACCCTCTTTTGTCTCTCCAGGCAAAACGTGATCTTTGTGTCCCAGCTGAAAGAATTGTCTCCACAGCTGGGGACATTATTACTGCTCAAAGAAGTTGCCTTCTGCCAGAGCATGTTGACCAGCTCCTTTTCTTGCAAAAAAAATGAGAGTTTCCAGTGAGGCAGTGTTACTGTACTTACTGAGCCGACTGTTGGTCCAGTGTTAAAGTGTTCGTTCACCCAAAAATTAAAATTTTGTCATTTATGAATGTATTCCTCATCATGTATGAATTTCTATCTTCTGTTTAAGATATTTTGAAGAATATGGGTAAACCAACCAGATGACAGACCCAACTGACTCGACTTCCATAATATGGAAAAAATATATGGGATTTGGTTATCATATTCTTCAAAATATCTTCTTTTGGGTTCAACAGAAGAAATAAATGGCAGAATTGTATTTTTGGGTGACGTATCTACACCGTTCACATGTTACAACTAATGCTGTGGGACTTTATGTCTTAATGTCTGACATAAAATAACCTGATCCTGTTTCATCAAGGTTTGTGACTGTTCTGACTCGTCCAATTTCCAGCATCAGTTTTTCATCTGATGAAATCAATTCTGTTTATTCATTAACATTTGAAACATGTGAAATATAGAGTTGAGTTCTGTTTTACTGTACACAAGTGTACTTACAATTAAAAAGTGTTTATATACAGGTTTGTGGCTCTTAATTTCCTTTTATTAATTAACCACTTGTAATGTTCACTGTTATTATTTTATAAATGTAGGATTTGTATTAAATCTATATTCATTCATATTGTCAAATCAAGAATTGAAATTGAAATCGAATCGAAAATCGAATCGAGAATCGAGAATCGAAATCGAATCGAATTAAGAACTTGAAAATCGAATCGAATCAGAACATCTGAATAGATACCCAGCCCTAGATTTGGATGCGTTAACAGTAGGATGATTTTAAAAGTAGGCTGTTGCCCAGCAGACAAGCCATATATTTATACTTGATTTTAAAAAAAATCATCATTCAGACATTTTTATTGTAAATAGATTAGAACTACTTGCATTTATGTACAATTATTCTACAAAGAATTTTAATGTCATAGGCCTGAGTAAATTGTACCATTATAGAGTTGTGACTGTACATGTAGTAATTTAGGAGGTGAAATTACATACTGTACATAAAAATGGCAATAAATCTGAAAGCATAACAACTGAATGTTTATGAAACAGTAATATTTTAATGAGGTCCAAGAATGCGCTAGAATCGAATGTTTTAAATGTATGCCCCCCTCTATTTAACATCATTAACTTTTAACAGCATTAATTATAGTTAATAGCAATTATGTATATATTAATACAAACAAATACATCTCACAACAGTAATAGAAAAAAAAAAAAAGAAAGAAAATGAAGTGAATGTACATGGGTAAAAAAAAATGTGATCTATGCCAGGGATAAAAATCAAGTCGAATGATTGTTTTCCTGTCTTGCTAAATGTTTGGCTCGTGACCAATAAGTTGCATTCGCCCAAACTTATTCGCCAAAATGAAAACGCGGACGGTGAAGGGAACTGCAGTTAACGCGAGTCCCGCTCGGAGCAGCCCGCGGAGGATCCGCTTGATCTTAAAACCTTCCTCAGACGGATACGATCACAAATCAGAAAAAAAGTACCAATTGAGAATGTGTTATTCATATGGTCTGGTGGTCATATGGCGTATGTCATTAGTACGGTACTAAAAAATAAATAAATAAACAAAAAAAGTCTGGTATCTTGTGTAGTCACGGTGTAGTTTTTTATAACAAGATTTTGGCCAAATGTAGCCTATTAAACGAACGGAAAAACTTTTTTTTTAAGTTATTTAAAATGTTTACTACATGGTTACAAATTTTGAGAGGGGAAAAAGTATCAGGTAGGATTTAGGTCGCATTTTATTAATAGGGCCTACATTCAGTAGCCTACGGAGAATAAAACAAAATGTTTACAAAAATTATAAACCAAATTATAAACAAAAAAAAGAAAAAGAAATTATCTACAGGCTAATTCCCTTCTAAAACAGCACAGTGCGGTGGTGTTTACGCTGAACAGATTGTACTATACTGACTATTTAAACTTTTTTTTTTTATAGACTACTTTTCTTTAACTGTGCATTAGGTTGCGATGTCAAGTTAATAAAATATTGTGCGCTTGAGGCGCCAACGCAATCACTGCATATTTTTCCTCTTCTGAGGAAACTGTTACTCTGTAATTAATGGTCATACAGAAGCAAAACATCATTCAAAACTGTAAAGCTTTTTGCAAAATAAAGAAAACAAGAGGCTTAAAGTTTCCTTTCTGTGAACTTCAGAGTCATCACATTTCTTTTTTTTTTTTTAAATCTATAAAGATGATAATTTTCGTTTCTAAAGTTTTATTTTCTCTGTTCAGAAATGGGTGTGGTTTAATTTCCGGGTTATTCTCCTTTTTATACCAATTTATTAGGCTCCATAACAGTAAAAAAATCTTAAATTAGCCTTAACATATAAACTTTTTTTTTTTTTTGCATTTTGTGTATTTTTATGTTTAAAAAACGATTTCAGGTCACATCATGCAGCAAAAATACATTTTGTTTGTCTGTCAGATTCAAACTCATGTCAAAGGACAGGTTTTAAGCATAAACGAAAACCTGTGCTTACTATGCCACTCTCTCGTGATTGAAAAAATAATAATAATAATTCTTTTGTTAATGTCTTTGTTGTCTAAAAGGCTGTAGACTCAGTCTACTTTTCAAATGATTTTTTTTCTATGCCAAATTTTCATGATAAACAGGTGATAATACTATTGATAACAGAATCAGGAATATTTTATTGGCCTTCATGTAGTACACGCAATAAACTTAAACAGACGCTCGCCGTGAATAATGTTCTCTGTCGCTTCAGTTCAGTTCATGACTGCCCCTACTGATCATGTGTTTCCTGTGTTAGAGCATTTTCTGAACCCTGCGCTGTATGTTGTGCTCACGCGTTTTCCTTTTACTCCACGCACACATTCTCAGTGGCCAGATCTGTACAACATCATTACAAATGTAAATACACAGACATAAGCTACTTAAAATAAAGCGTATCAAGATTGTACTTAAGTGAACAAGTAGCTGTGTCTGTAACATATGTGTAACAGTAGCTGCCTATTACATCTTCATAATTACAAACTGTAATTACAGGCTGTTCCATAACTTAGTGACATGGTAAGTATATTTTGTTTCAAGTACAACGACTACCACCAAGTACTTAATTAGGTAATTACTCTATATTAGGGACACCTTAAAATAAAGTGTTACCACTCGTTTTCATCATTTTGCTTTAATTCTCTGGCACTGACTCCTGATCCAATCACTTTCCACAACGCACACTGAATCAGGCAAACTCCCGCCGACGTGAGCCCGACGAGAGCCGACGTGTGTACCACACTAAACAAACTAACCCAACAGATCGACCCGACGAGTGTGTCCCGAACTTAAGAGCTACTTGACCAACTAGCAGTTAGCCACCAGTAATCAGCCTTACTTTTCAAATTCAAATTAGACCAATCTACCTTTTAGTAACTGACTTTAGTTATGACCAATCTTGTAGTAAACAAATGAGATGACTAACTGTTTAAGACCTATTCTAAGCAGTTTAGGCACTGCACTGCTGGAAAAAGGTTCTCAGCCAATCAGATTTGAGAACCTGTTGTATAAAATGATCTAATAATAATAAAATAGTCTAATCCTGTTTATGTGAAATAAGCTGCTCCGATCAGTCGTTGTTCAAATTACCTAAAAAAGTTTTTGTTTTAGGCCACAGTGGTCTAAGAGTGTTCTTCAAGGTCAAAATAACTGAAATAACCATTAAATAAAGAGGGCACAGAAACAGCAAACATGGACGGATATATGTAGATCAGGAGGTTCATTCCCTTCACAAACAAACGTAATTCACTGCATCTTCAGCGGCTCAGATGTCGGGAGTAAATGACGACCACTATGTTCATTATTACATCCAGCAACACAACACCTCAATCGTTTAGGAGCCATTCTTGTCTCTGCTACAGCATCGAAACACTAGGGACTTTAAGCAACAGCTTTCAGTGGAACAGCTGTTACATCGCCGCAGCTGAGAATGTAAAAATCAATGCGGCATTTATTTATTCAAGTACAAATGATGGATTGTAAGGACGATGTTTAGGCAAAACTTACATTGTTGGTTTCACATCATCTCTAGTCTCAGTGCTACCTGAGGTGCTGTTGGCAACAGCAGACATATGTTTGTACAAATGAAAAAAATCATTAAAATGATCTCAAATTTAAAACATATCGACAAAGATTAAATGGAAGACTAATGGTAGAATCATATACTGATGGACTTACAGTGGTATAAACTATAAAACATAACATTTATCTGCCTAATCTGTCACGTTGTAAAGGCTACGACAAACCAGCTGTTCTCCTGTAGTAGACGGCTGTAGTAGAACGTCAAGAAGTAGCAGTTAAAGTCGTGAACTCGCAATATGACGTCAGAATGGCGTTTCATCTGTGGCTGCTGAAAGTCCCTACTGGTGATCAGACTGTTACTGCCCATTCAGGGCGGGTCTAAGGTAAGACGCTCATGTCAATCAACTATTGTGGGAGTGTCCTCTGTCATGTGACGCCACACAGACAAGAAGCTGAGAACGGCTGGATTTGAAAAAGGGGATATTATTTTTACAGATTAAATAAATAACACTGCATGGATTTTTATCATTATAGGGTAGATTTGTACATACACTGACAACACACATTAATGTTCAAACAACATGTAAAAGTGAACTTAGCATCCAATGACCCCTTTAAAGAGACAGCAGCCTAATTTAGTTGCTGTTTTCTGTGGCTTTGATGTTAATCAAGCAACAAAAGAAAGACAGAAAAATCACTCAGTGCTCTCGACTGAATCACTTCAGTAGCCCTAATAAAAATTGATCTACATTTATTTATATAAATAAATGTCTGCTTGAGAGAATGAAGAATGTGGTAAACAAGTTATTATAAAGAATGCATATATAGCCACTGGTATTTCATTAAAAAGAAGACCTAAGCTCTTGTTTCTTTATGAGAAGTGGTTTCACTGAATTTTAATATTAAGCAGACCCTCCAGTTTTTCGCAATTCCACGATCGCTGAATCCAACGCAAAATCAGCAACATGTCGCAGTTTTTGTGATCCTGCATAATTTGCCATTTCACCGCAAAATAATAGGGTCTCCACAAAAAAAGTATAATAATAAAATAAATAAAAACCTAATTTTACTGAAGCTGTAATGTATTATTTTCAAGATACAGATATGCACATGTGATCGGTGTGTGTGTGTGTGTGTGTGTGTGTGAAACAGTGAACAAAACTTTCGCTGGAGTCTGCCATTGGACCGGCAAAGTATTTTCCCTGAAGCATTGGCTCTGATCTGTCATATAGCCTATTAGGGCTTAAACGGATCGCAGTCCATCCGTCATACATATGGACCACCGTTCGGCAAGTGATTTCCCAGGTTAATTTGCCAATGTACACGTTCAAGCTATTTAAAACCACAAGAAGAAGAAATGAAACAGAACTTGATTCATTACTTGTGTGCTGTTCTCACATACACCCGGAGCACAAGCACAGAGACGTGTTTCAGACAGCACAGCAGACCGAGTTGATTCCTCTTTCACCTCTCCCTGTGTTTAAGATGCATACGCATGGGGGTTTGCGGTTATGTCGCAATATTGGAAGTATTTCTTTTATAAACCATGAAGGCGAGCCAAAGGATATCAAACTTTGCGCAATAGTTATGCAGGTGAATGTCTCAACTCCAGTTTTAACTTTAAAATTCATATACATAAAAAAAAAAAAAAACCTGACAGTGTTTTTTAACGCTGCATTCACGGCACATATTCTCTCAGACACGAATCTACTTCAACATGTGCTGATAATGGTATATAACTGTCTAATAGTCTTAATAATTGTAATTTCAAGCCTATAATCCATTGTGGTTCATGAAAATATTTTCAAACCGTAACCGGTCGGTGGTGTAAAAGAGGTTGGAGATCCTGCTGTAACCCTTATGTAGTTTCTTAAAATTCATGAAACAACAGTAGCAGCAGCAGCAAAAATAATATTTTTTATCTACCTTTATATTGTACTTATTTGTCCTGTTGTCATTTGTTTCTTAGCAAAATAAACAAACGTCATACATTTTGTTTGTTCTTTATGTGATTTAAGACTATTGTGAAACTAACATAATACAACCTGGTTAATGTGCTATCATAATTATAAAAAAACATCGCAAATTTTGTGCAAATTGTTGGAAATTACCACCACAAAATCAGACATTTGAATCGCCAAATCCTGGAGGAACTGATTAATGCATGTTGTGTGTCACTGCAGTTAACTCTGTCTGTCATGATAAAACCTTAATATTAAACCTATACAAAGAGTTTGGTCATTTTAGACAAATGCTTAATAAATGCATTACACTGTAACTAAACCCATTCGATTTTAGCCAACTAAATCTACTGTAGATACAGTCGACTAAAATCTTATGATATTTAGTCAACTAAAACTTGACTAAAATGGCTTTTAGTTTAGTCATATTCTAGTCATCTGAATTGTTTTAGTTTTAGTCAAAAGACTATGGCTAAGGCTAAATTAAAATTTGCTGTCAAAATGAACAGTGACTGACAGTAAAATTACAGTACTAATATTTATGTGTATCTTAATATCTAAATGTTAAAGCTTCTTGTTGTTTTAACAGATCTATAACAATTCTCATTACAGATTTGGGAAGATGTTTGGGGCATTTCACATTTTCAAATTCAAATTTTATTCATGTTGATTGAAACTCACAGCACTTGCATGAAACAGAGACTGTGTGAAGCAGAATTTACTGTGTTAATGAACAGAGTGTCATGATTCACTCTCAAACAAAACGTGGCAGCATGTTGTTAATTATTTTATGGGAAACAGTTTACCTCAGTATCTCCAGCTGACAGTTTGGACTCTTCAGTCCATCAGAAAGGAGATTCACACCTGAATCCTGCAGGTCATTGTTACTCAGGTCCAGCTCTTTCAGACGGGAGTTTGAGGATTGTAGAGCTGATGACAAACTCTCACAGGATTTAGCAGTGAGATTACATATGGAAAGTCTGAACAAGAAAAACAGTAATTGCACACAGAATGAGTCTTAGCAAAGTGACTTTTAATGTTTAATTTAATAGAAATACACAGTAAAATTCACAGAGTAAAATTAACTCTATTCAGAGAACATTTGGTCCCTCTCTAAATAGAGTTAAATTAACACTGAAGCAGAGTTAAAGTTAATGAGATAATGAAGTGATCAATTAAAAGGTGATTGAGCATTAGTGATGAACAGCTGCTGTTAACAAACAGAATCAATGAAGAAAAGACAAACACAAGAACTACAACTGATTTCAGACACAGATGAAATCAACTGAAATAAAATAAGACATTAAATCTCTCAATATCTCAGCAGATGATGATTAAACAACTCCACAAACAGCTTCACTCATTATTAACCAGACTGACTTTATTTCTGTCACACGTCTACAGAAGATCTTATTGAGATTTACAGAGGAGCAAAAGTTGATGTTTTAGTGGTTAAAATGAAGCCACCATCATGGAGATCAGCATTTGTTTTAGTTGAGCTCTTGAGCCTTCAGTTTTTGGGTTAGATCTCTGTTTAACTGTACATGTGATGTTGTAAAACAGAGTGATCAGTGCTTTATGTTAAGCACATTTTAATTGATTTTATATGTTGAGATTTTTATGGTGAGATGATTTGACTATGTCGAAAGTACATTGTTCTCAATTTATGCATTTAGATAACCATAATCAACCCTATGAAACTTCAGCAGTCCAAAAAAAAAAAAAAACTACAATGTAATAGTAAAGAATTATTTTGGAGTCATGTAAAGCATAAGTAAACAGCACTATTACTCAGAGACACACAGTCATCAAGTACCAGCATATGAATCTCAACAATGGTGACAATCAACAAAATGCTTCATGCTGCAATGCATGCTGGGTAACAACATAGTAAAAACTCCCATCATGCACTGCAGTATGAATAATTGTTGTCACCACTGTTGAGGATCATATGATAAGTGTTCATGTCTAAAATCCTGAGCAAATTCAACTCTTTTTTTTGTTTTTTTCAAAATTGAAGGTTTATGGTGGTGATTGTTTAATAGGACTTTTTTCAGCAATATGTCCATCAATAAACCAAAAAGAAAGATCACTTTATAATGTTCACACAAATGAGCTATAAGCAGAAAGTGTAAAATAATCTGTTGCTTCAAACATTTGATTCAGCAATACACAAATGTTTGCTGTGAAACAAAATTATTGCAAGTTATTAACAGGGTCAAAAGACAAACTAAAACAAACCTTGACCACAATTATGGTGGCATTATGTTTTTTTTATTATTATTACTATTATTATTATTATTACAATTAAGCCAGTCTGCTTAGTAATGAGTGAAGCTGGTGATGCTGTTTGTGGAGTAGTTTAATCAGATTTTGAGAGATAAAGGCCCGGTTTCACAAACATGGTTTAGCTAAAGCCAGGACTAGGCCTTAGTTAAATTAAGGTATTTAAGCAACTTTTACAAAAATGCTTTGGAAGAAAACATTACAGCTGTGTATCTTGACACAGAACAATGACGCTGACATATTTTAAGACATGTCAGAGCAAGATATTTTCAGTTGAGACAGCTCAAACATGCATTTTAGTCTGTGACTAGCTTAAGCCTTGTCTGTGAAACCGGGAGTTAATGTCTTATTTTATTTCAGTTGATTTAATCTGTGTCTGAAATCAGTTGTAGTTCTTCTGTTTGTCTTTTCTTCAGTGATTCTGTTTGTTAACAGCAGCTGTTCATCACTAATGCTCAATCACCTTTTAATTGATCACTTCATTATCTCATTAACTTTAACTCTGCTTCAGTGTTAATTTAACTCTATTTAGAGAGGGACCAAATGTTCTCTGAATAGAGTTAATTTTACTCTGTGAATTTTACTGTGTACAAAATAAATAAATCAATGAAAGTGTTTGAAATCAAACCTCAGTATCTCCAGCTGACAGTTTCTGTTCAGTCCATCAGAAAGGAGATTCACTCCTGAATCCTGCAGGTCATTGTTACTCAGGTCCAGCTCTCTCAGACTGGGAGTTTGAGGATTGTAAAACTGATGACAAACTCTTACAGGATCGAGCAGTGAGCTTACATATGGAAAAGTCTGAACAAGAAAAACAGTAATTGCACACAGAATGAGTCTTAGCAATGTGACTTTTAATATTTAATTTAATGGAAATACAAAATAAATAAATCAATGAAAGTGTTTGAAATCAAACCTCAGTATCTCCAGCTGACAGTTTCTGTTCAGTCCATCAGAAAGGAGATTCACTCCTGAATCCTGCAGGTCATTGTTACTCAGGTCCAGCTCTTTCAGACGGGAGTTTGAGGATTGTAAAACTGATGACAAACTCTTACAGGATCGAGCAGTGAGCTTACATATGGAAAGTCTGAACAAGAAAAACAGTAATTGCACACAGAATGAGTCTTAGCAATGTGACTTTTAATATTTAATTTAATGGAAATACAAAATAAATAAATCAATGAAAGTGTTTGAACTCAAACCTCAGTATCTCCAGCTGACAGTTTGGACTCTTCAGTCCATCAGAAAGGAGATTCACTCCTGAATCCTGCAGGTCATTGTTACTCAGGTCCAGCTCTCTCAGGACACAGTTTGAGGATTGTAGAGCTGATGACAAACTCTCACAGGATTCAGCAGTGAGTTTACAGTCACGCAGCCTGAGTATAGATCAAAACAAACAGCCATATTAATGTGTTTAATCAGGTTTATAATCTGGACTGCATGTTTGGCCTAAGTACAGCATAATCAAACTTATTCAGTAAAATGTTATTAGTAAAAGAAATAAGCACAAATGTCAGGGCATGTAAAAAAAAATCTCCAAAACCAGAAAACAAAACAAAACGAAACAAAAAAACAAACAAACAAACAAACAAAAAAAAACCCCTCAGGATTACTACAGTTTTACTAGAGTAACTTCATGATTATTCCAAATCCAGTATCATTTTATAAATATTACTGTTTCTGTGTCACAGACTGTAGTTTTAAGAGGTTTTCAGGTGAGAATGTACTTGTTTATAGTTCAGTTATGCAGTTTGTTAATAAAGATAACATCTATTTGAAAATTTCCGTTAATGTTTTTGGACATGAGAGTAGCCGGATCATCAGTAGCCGTTCACTCATGAACCCGCAAGAGAGCACCTCACCTCGGACAGATCTTTTGGAATTTACTGCTGGCTCTAATGTCTCTATAGTGGTCTCTATAACATAAGATGTAATTCATTTTGGCCAAATCTAACAGGCCTTCTTTGGTCTCAATCTATTATTTGTTCCTCAGCAACTTTTATGATGGCTGTTGGTGTTGTTTATTAAATATTATTCAATAAATAATATTTTATATAAATAGTAGTGGTATTTAATACTGTATTTAAAGGGGTCATCGGATGCCCATTTTGATATGATTCTTTAGGGTCTTAATGAAAAGTCTATAATATACTTTGGTTAAAAATTCTCAATGGTTGTGTAAAACAACACCCTTTTTACCTTCAGCTCTGCAAAAATCATCTCATTCTGGTCGAGGCTGCTTTAAATGCAAATGAGCTCTGCTCGCCCCGCCCCTCTCTTCTCTCTTCTACTCTGAGAGATTGTTTACTTTAGCCACATTTAGCACGTTTAGCCGCTAAACTTGCTAACTAGCATGTTATTAGGAAAGGTGATTGCAGAGATTTATAAAAAAAAAAACCTTATTCTCACTTCTGCTGTAGGTGAAGCTGGATCATGAATGATTTGCGCGAACATAGACGGATATATGTAGATCGGGAGGTTCATTCCCTTCACAAACAAACGTAATCCACTGCATCTTCAGCGGCTCAGATGTCGGGAGTAAATGACGACCACTATGTTCATTATTACATCCAGCAACACAACACCTCAATCACTCAATCAGAGATATTCCTGTCTAACTTACATCCCTGCTCCGGCATCAAAACAAAGAGGTCGGACTGTTACAGCTGATCTGAGGTAAAACGCTCATGTCAATCAACTATTGTGGGAGTGGCCTCTGTCATGTGACACCACACTGACAGGCATCTGAGAACGGCTCGATTTGAAAAAGGGGATATTATTTTTACAGATTAATTAAAAACCACTGCATGGATTTTTATCATTATAGTGTAGATTTGTACATACACTGCCAACACACATTAATGTTCAAACAGCATGAAAAGGTGAACTTAGCATCTGATGACCCCTTTAATAAAAATAATAGTAGTATTTAATAATAGAGTTTATTATTGAGAAACTGTGCATGTGATGGTGCTTTTGGTTACATTGTTCTGCCATTAGATGGTGACAAGAGACTGTTTTTGTGAGTCAGCAGACTTTTACATTGAAAAAATAAACACAGTCATAAGCACAAGTTATTTTTAGTTTCAACAACAGCTTGACGCAGCTAACAAATACACTGAGCAGCAAAATCACCCTTAACAGATGAAAGGATATTAACGACAAAGATGACGCTTTCCTCAGTGGACATTCAAACGAATGTTTCATCTTGATTATGAACAATGAACGTTGTATCAGATGCAGGTAATCATGATCACTCAGTCCATCTCTCTCTCATAATACTCTACATTATACGATACAACAAGCTTTCAGTGAATCTACTCAACATTCCTTTGTTTCTAGATCTAAAGTGACGTTTAGAATTAGTCTCTTTTCCCCTCGGCTCAGAGTTTGTATCCCACACTTCTGGCCTTTTCCCCTCAGAATTAAAAAAAACTGGAGCGCGTGATCCCTACCATACAGGATTTTAGAATGGACGCAAAAACTAGGTGCATCCATACCACAGTGTGGATTTAAGAAAGTGCCCAGAAACTAGCATGAGCACTTACCATAAACATGGATTTTGGAAGTACCGCTTTGCTCAGAAGCGGCATGCTGATAGATAACCCTCTGGATGAGGAGAGCACAGCTTGGCTTAGCCAGGCTCCAAGGGGTAGGAAGTAAGGGAAAACCTCAGCTGCCCAGTCTAACCCTCATGGTGAGGGGAGCATCACTACGCCCAAACAAACGTACAACTCCGCCGCAGCTAGTTGTCTGATAGTTCTGCCATGGAGCTGGTACACTTGACCAAAGTAAGAGGTCAGTGCTTAGGGACAGGTTTCTAACTCCCGAGAGACAAGGAGGAACACCTAATCCCAGGGGTGGTGAGCTCATAAGAGACCCTCCTGATTTTGCTAAAATGAACGAAATGACTCGAAAAAAAGATTTGTTCATTTTGCTGAACGAGACTCAAAGGTCAGAGTCGGTAAAATGATCTAAACTCCCCATCACTACTACACATCACGTCTAAGTTCATTGTGTGTGTACTCCGGCTCAAAAAGGTAGAGTATGATTAAAAACTCCTTTTTGTTTGTAAACAGCATCTGACTTGCTTGCACTTTCTTAGTCTTTGCATGTTCACTTTGTAAACACTGGATCTGTTGTTCTGCCTATGTTTGGCGTGACCTTTTGACATGATTCAATAGTACCTAACGTTGTGAACGTGAAATGTTTTCCTAAAAAAAAAAACAACTTCTTTACGACTAAAGACAGAAAGACATGAAAGACACCCCCTTGGATGACAAGAGGGTGAGTAAATTATTTGTAAATTGTTGTTCTGGAAGTAAAACATTTGTGTATTGCTGAATCAAAAGCTTGAAGTAGCAGATTAGCTTACGCTTTCTGCTTATAACTCATTTAAATAAACATCATGAAGTGGTCTCTTTTATTGGTTTATTGACTGACATTCAGTAATAACTGAATAACTGTAATAACAGGACTGCAAAAAAAGTCCTATTAAACTAATGCCACAGTAATGCTTTAATATTTAAACAAGAACACTTATCATATGATCCTCAACAGTGGTGATAATTTATCATACTGCAGTGCATGATGGAACTTTTTTACTGTGGAATTACCCAGCATGCATTGCAGCATGAAGCATAAAATAAGTTTTTTTGATGATCTCACTGCTCCACATGCATTGTTACAGAGAGAGATTAAATGCAGGAAGTCAAGAGCCCAACTAAAGCAAACACTGATCGCCATGATGAACCAATAAAACATCAATATCTGATCCTCTGTAATTCTCAGTAACAGCAGGTGTTCATCACTAATACATTAATCATTTAATTAGTCACTTAATTATCTCATTAACTGACATACTCATAGATTGACTCCTACCTGTCTGATCGCTACCACTTTGTTTATTTAAATGGGGAGTCATCTCAGTTATCACCAGTAAAGTATGGAGTGCCACAAGGATCTGTTCTAGGTCCTCTACTATTTTCAATATACTTGCTGCCCCTTGGTAATATTATTAGAAAACACGGGATTAGTTTCCATTGTTATGCTGATGATACTCAACTATATATCTCAACAAGACCAGATGAAACTTCTGAATTATCGAAGTTAACAGAGTGTGTTAAAAATGTAAAAGATTGGATGACCAACAATTTTCTGCTATTAAATTCAGATAAGACAGAGATATTACTTATTGGACCCAAAAACAATACACAGAATCTTTTGACTTACAATTTACAACTAGACGGATGTACTGTTACTTCCACTACAGTCAAAAGCCTGGGTGTTATATTAGACAGCAACTTGTCTTTTGAAAATCATATTTCTCATGTTACAAAAACAGCTTTCTTCCATCTTAGAAACATTGCCAAGCTGCGAAACATGTGACCTGTTTCTGATGCAGAAAAGCTAGTTCACGCATTCATGAGCTCTAGACTGGACTATTGTAATGCACTACTAGGTGTTTGTCCTGCATCTTTAACTCCCTGGGGTCGACGGTCACACAAATAAGTGTTACACATCATTAGAAACCATTAAGTGTATACTTTCATTTGTGCACACTCACAATAAAAACTGAACTATGTGCTTCTTTAAATTAAAGAAAATAAACAGGGTGCTTTCTCAGTCTTCACTGTCTCCGCAAACGGCTTTTAGAAATGCGTCAATAAAATGAACCTAAACTCAGTGAATACTCCACACACAGACAGGAGAGATATATCTATAGAAAGCTTGATATCTCTACTTTTAAATAAATCAAGTCTTATCAAAAACAAATATTCTGTGCTAAAGTAATCCGTGTGAAACCAACGTGATGCCTAGTCTTTCCCTCAGAGCTAATTATTTTTAATGTGATCACGCCCACGAGCGGCTTTTGCTTTTGATATGATATGATAAATAGCCGCGTGTTAGCACCACATCATGGTAAACAAAGCAAAATTTACCTTCAGAAAAAAGATGTGCTGAGAGGAAAAACACAGAATTCAGCTCAGATGAAGAACAACGCGACGCGCGGCTGATCCAGAGGAAGAGATCAGTCTGATGAGTAAGTGATGTTTCTTTTTTGCATTAGTTAACGTGTTATTTTGACATAAGTTTGAACACATTTACTAGCTTGGTTTTTCCTAAACTATGATTCCTGGCTAAAATGTTTGAAATTGAGTGAAACATTTCAACAATGATAGGAAGTTCACTGTATCTAAATTTATTACGATGCGATGAAGTTTTCATGTTCTATATAATATAAAACAAATTATGATATGAAAGTAATAAGAGTGTACACTGTAACATGATGAATGCTATGAGTCTGAGAATGTCTAGATCATGTTTATTATTAATACTCTGTTCCCAAATAGAGTTTTATAATTTGCTAAACCAGAATTTGTTTCTGATACAAAATATCCTTTTTACATCACTGTAAACCCAAAGGTTCAAAATACTTAAATAGATTAAGTACAGTAAACTTAATTTTCAAAAAAAGGGCTACTAACTTTCCTAAGTTCCTGTGACTTTTTTTAGTTTTTGAGTAAATAAAACTTATTTGTTTTAATTAATCTGAACTACTTGTTGATGAATGAGGCGCCACTTAAATGTATAATTTTACTCTACTTATTTTTTTAATTGTTTCAACATTAGTGGAGCCACTGATGTGACTCTTGAGTTTATCAGGATTGATGAGGAGCGTCTCGCTGCAGCCTGCGGTGGACATCCAACCCCGCCCACATCAAAGTGCGACGTCACAAACCACGCCCGTGTCCAAATACGTCACATTCATTCATTTATTGTGAAACAGGAAGAAGCGTCGATAAGAAGATAGTAGGTGCGTTCGACTTCATGCGGCGCTGCAAGAAATCGGCTGCCGCCTTACAAAACAATGCATTCTGGTAAGATCATTTGTCCGACTTTGATCGGCGCTGCAGCCGCCTTTCGATCACATGTGCCATCAAAGTACCGCGAGAGCCAAACGAGAGCAGTCGCAGAGGTCACGCGCTGCAGTTGCTCAAAATCGGCTGCGAAAGACTTGATGACGACACACTTTATTCTCATTGGTCAGATTATGTGACGACAAACACGACGTGTGCTGCGGGTTTTTTCTTAAAAAAAGTTCCTGTATGTAATCAATCTTTATATCGAATATCTGATACTCAAACAAAACATTAATGATAAAAAAAGAAGATTAGGCGATATGGTAAATATATATTCTTATTGTATAAGAGTTAAAGTTTGGGAAAAAACTGGTCAACCACAGGCCGTTTTTTTTTAATGGATGTTGTGAGAGGCTTTACTACACCGAATAAATGTACTATAGCGAACTACAAAACCAAGAAACAAATAATAAATGTCATATTGCATTACATAAAAGTAACTAACAAACTAATTTGACACATAAAGATATGATCAATAAAAAAGCAAAACGATTGTAGAATAAATGACTGGCTTCTTTCTTTTATTGATTTGTTGTAATATATCTTACGTAGTTTCCTTTCTTCTGTTTCTTTTTTCCTTTCTTTTTGTATGTTTACATACAGTGTCATCCTCTATAGCCGTATATGGTTTTGTGATACAATAAACATCAAACAATCTTTTACGAGGTCTGTGTTTTATATGATCTATTTCCATGCCAATGCAACCTTGTAATGATTGTTTTAACATGTTTGTGTGACATATCTACTCATGAATACACATACTGCTTTGTGTTGATTATATACAAAGCCACAAATCAAATTAAGACACCATTTCAAATTTTTTTGTTTTTCTGAATATTGCTTGTTCTGTGTTTAGGTAAAAGGATTGTTTTGGTGTGATTATATTAACTACTATATTAACTACTACAGAAGTTACCCAATTAAAAGCTGTAACAAAACTATAATGAACAGCATGTTCATCTTAAGGAATTATACACAGACGATGCGCTAAAAACCTAAAAAAATTGTACATGTGTAAAAGTAACACTGAAATACAACTTAATAATATTTAAATAACCCTTTGCTGTCCATAAAGATTTTCATGCAAAAACATGGGAATTTCAATCATATCCGAATCGCGTGGTCTGCCATAATGACGTTGATTCAGCACACTACGGAAACCTATAAGTGTCCGACCTGACGGCGTCTCTTTACTCCTCACCCGACTGCAAGGGGCTGCTCTCGCCAGCCGGTGACCGGCTACTGTAGTGCACCTCGAACACACCTAGTTTGTATTGTTTGCTAACCGCTAAAAAGAAGAAGTTGTTTGCCAACCGCTAAAAAGAAGAAGTTGTTTGCCGTGTGGGTAAGTTAAAAATATATCTTTGATCTTGACCATAACTAAAAACACTGACAACTTTTAAGAATGTGTCCGTCGTTGTGTTCATGTACATAAACAACAGTTCGGCACAATTAGCATGTGTTTTAAACTTCACACAGACACCTTATTACTTAGCTAACAACACATTTACATATATATATATATATATATATATATATATATATTAACGTTATATGTGTGTGTGCGTGGGTTAGATGAGTGTTGTTATGTGTTTGTGTTTTGGGGAACTGTACGTTCATTCATCATTCATTTTATGTCGTCGTAAGAATCAGTGCATCAGTGTGTGTCTCTGTCTGTCTGTCTGTGTGTATACTGTACATGTGTGTGTACGTCTGTGTGTGTGTATACATACATAGGTGTGTGTACACACACACACAAATACATATATACATACATGTGTGAATAGACAGAGTGCACTATCTATTCTTATGACATAAAGTGAATGCTGAATCAATGTGCATTTTTTTTATACCCTGCCCTACACAATACAGTCATCTCACCCACTCAGACAAACTTCATCCCTCTCACACATATATACTTACCTGCCCCCCACACAAAACACTCACATACATATGACATCTTTAATGATTAACACTGATCACAGTACCCATGCACAGTAAATCAGACGAGTAACCGTGTTGTTTCACTACGTCTTGCTGGATAATTCTGTGTATGTCACAAATTATCTTTGTATTCTTCTATATTAATGGAAAGATCAAATAACATTTGTCAATGTTTTTGTGCTTTCTACACATTTTCAGTCCAAGCCTGATGCATGGCAGTTCTGCCGGGTCGAGGGGTCACTGCTGCAGTTTTACCAGTAAAGAAAATGACTCATTACAATTCACTTGGAGAACCATATAAACCATGCAGTGGTGCATGGAGGTATGGTGAGAGCATTTCTCTAGATATTGATATAGATAAATAAATATATAAATCATACATATGTTTGTATGTAGAAGTATGAGGTAGCCTAAATGATGAGGTAAATACTTTTTAGTGGACACATATACCTTACAACACATATGTATTCTCTGTTTTTATCAGGAGCACCAAGAGGACATAAAGTGGAAGTTACCAAAGGTCCATCGTGGTGCTGGAAACAGAGTCGCTGTGAGTTATTGTGTGGGGTGGTGAAAGGTCCTGCCTTTCTACAGATGGACAGTAAAAATCAACAGAATGCAGTCAAAGACTACCAGAGAGGAGAATCGGATGAAGCAAGAGATGTCTTTTCATTCATCTTTGAGTATCTGGAGGAGCTGGACACATTCATATCAAATTGTCTTGATGAACAAGGCCTCATGCCATGTTCTGTGAATAATCTTTCAGAGCAAGCAATCTCTCTGTGTAGACTATGTATGTATGTATGTATGCGTTTACTGCATAACAAGAACTGTTTGTCTGATCATTTAACTGTTTGTTCAACTGCTCAGACTTATGATATTTGGAACAAATATTTTCTTAAACACAATCAGTCAAAAGTTTTTGAACAGTAAGATTTTTAATTATTTTTTTTTTTTAAAGAAGTCTCTTCTGCCCACCAGGCCTGGATTTATTTGATCCAAAGTACAGCAAAAACTGTAACATTTTAAAATATTTTTATGATTTAATATAGCTTTTCTTCTATTTGAAACAGTTTTCTATATTTCTATTAAAATGTAATTAATTCCATTGATTTCAAATATGACATTTCGCATTACTCCAGTCACATGATCCTTCAGAAATCATTCTATATTCTGATTTGCTGCTCGTTATTATTATTATTATTATTATTATTATTATTATTATTATTATTATTATTACTATTATTATTAAGTTGAAAACAGCTGAGTAGATTTTTTTCAGGTTTCTTTGATGAATAGAAAGTTCAGAAGCATTTATCTGAAGTAGAAATCTTTATCATCACTTATCTTTATCAGCATTTATCTGAAATAGAAATGTCTTCATCATCACTTTTGTTCAATCTAAAGCATCCTTGCTAAATAAAAGTATTCATTTCTATAATCTATTAATTCTATAATAATGTATATATACATGCACACTGACTTAAAGCTTTTGAATGGTATAGTGTATATGTTACAAACGCCTTTTTATTTCAGATAAATGCTGATCTTTGGATCTTTCTATTTATCAAAGAATCCAGAAAAAATGTACTCAACTGCTTCAAACATTGATGATAATCAGAAATGTTTGTTGAGCAGCAAATCAGCACATTAGAATGATTTCTGAAGGATCAAGTGACACAGAAGACTGTAATGATGTAATGATGCTGAAAATTTAGCTTTGATCACAGAAATATATTACACTTTAAAATATATTCAAATAGAAAGCTTAAATTTTGTGTTACTGTGGATCAAATAAATGCAGGCTTGGTGAGCAGAAGACTCTTCTTAAAAAAACAAAACAAAACAATAAAAATCTTACTGTTCAAAAACTTTTGGCTGGTAGTGTATAGTTGTGTGATATTTTAAATTGAATTATTTTTGCAAAATAATAAATATAAAATGCCCAAAGAAGTAATGTATGTCTTTTTATTCATCTTTAAGTATGTGGAGGACCTGGACACATTTCATATCAAGTTGTGATGAACAAGGCCTGAAGGTCAATGTCATGTTACTTATTTAAACTATCAAAGCAATCAACCTCTATTTAGCCCATGTGTGTGTAGCTACTGCATATGAAGAACTGTTGATTCTGTCATTTAAATGTTAACACTTTATGATAAGTGGAACACATATTTAAAAAAAAATAACTGACAATTATACAATACCAACTTTTACAATAATTTTAAATACTTTTACAATACCAAAATCGAACTGTCCCCTTTAAACATTACATTACATTTAAAATTTGCCTAACATCGATTAGTTACTCATTACATAAATGAACAATGTAAGGTTTAAAGAGTTTCTATCAACAATTAGCCTAATGTAGTCAATGTAAGCGTATTAGAGGGTGTCATGATGACGATATTAGACATATTAAATATATTAGATTTAAGTTGTGCCATTTTAGCCTAGACATCCTTTACACAAATAAGAAAAAGTGTATTAGTAAAACGAAGGACAATGGCCTATTACTTTATATCGATCCCCAAAACTACCGTGGTTGCGACATACTTCGGTTTCAGGTATAGAGATTGGGGAATCCAAGGTGGCGATATGATATGAAGTGACTTTACACCACGCGCTTCGCTTGAAGGGGTTGTATCTTGCTGATGGCGTCATTTTCCCCAAACCAGTTAAAAGCAAAGCGCCCTCTCTGAAAACCCACCCGACCAGGTCACTTCTCCGGCTCGATTTCATTGGTCAATCCAGTTGCGGTGCACCCTGAAGAAGTTTAGAAATCAATCAAAGGTCGTTGGCCGATGGATGCATCGCTGACAAAGCGGTCACATATTGTTTGCTATACAAAAATTAATAATAATAAGTTTAAAATAAATAAATAAATAATATATATATATATATATATATATATATATATATATATATATATATATATATATATTAAAATGAGTACAGTTGACCAATGAAATCGAGCCGGGGTGGGGTTTTCGCTTAGAGGGCGTGGTTTGCGCTTACCTGGTTTGGGAAAAAAATGATGGGCGTGACGTCTGACGTAATGCGTGGATGTGGACGGGGTTGGATGTCCACCCCAGGCTGCAGCGAGCCCTACTGGGGATTGATAGAATATATTACTCGACGAAGATTCAAAGCAGTAGGTGGCGGTAACGAGCTTCACAAGAAGTTCCGGCCTGTTGAAGGCGCCGGCGGGAATTGACTGTGAGGAAGACGCTGACTGTGCAGCAGGTTGGATCTGTGCTCTTATTTTTTCGACGATAATCACCACGGGTCTCAAAGTAAGTGTTTAATATGTATTTTTAAATGTGTTTTAAGAGGGCTTTTGCAGTTAGTAGTCTTTTTTTAATGGAGTAATTGTAGACTTGACATGGTATACTGTAAACACGGTTATATTCGGTGTGAGGAGGAATAGTGCGATGAAATTGTAAGCTGTTTTAAAGGGGAAATATGAATGAAACTTACATGACAGCGGTTGTACATCTATTAATGTGCTAAAGAATAAACTTAAATACCATGTGGTCGCCTGAAGGTCGTGTTATAAGTGTATGAGAGCGAAATATGAGCGACCAGTGAAAGGTCTTTAGCGGAAAGAGCCATTCGAGGCAAAGCTGCTTGAAAAGAAACGTTTCATATACTGAAATGACATTAAACAACGTCAATTTCCAGTTAATGTATAATGTCTTTGTGTCTCGTGTTTACCAGAACAGAAGTGTATAACTCAGCAGCAGCTTCTCTTCTATTTACTCTGTCATTTAGAAGGCGGGAGTTCCATTACTAGAGCGTTACAGTTTTACTGTAATTACTGTACTGCATTACTGTACATTCACAGTAACAGCAGTGACACGTACAAGTGGCACATACATTTGTAAAATCAACTGAAAATGACCTGTTTTGATGTTTGAAACTGTAAATAGGTATTTCTTTGTTTAATTAATTAATTATTCTATATATTGCATGCTGGTTTGTAGTGCAGATATAGTTTTACCCTAGATTGACTGTAGTAGCTAGTCTCTCACATTAAAAAAAGAAAAAGTGCCATGTTGTAAAATTAGGATGGATATTTCTGTATGATATTGTGGCACGTCTACATGGTAATGAACTCTGACATTTTGTTTTCTTTCAGGTTTGGCACCAGCATGATTTGGCAGTGTAAGTTGTGTTTAGTCTTATGTACTTCCTGATTATACTGCTTTCTGGACACATGTCCTCTCTTGCTGTTGTAAACAACAATGGCATCAGTTCACACATGGTTTTCTACAGATTTTCATACAGTACTTGTCAAAAGTTTTGAAACATTATGATTTTAATATTTTAATAAGTATCTTCTGTTCACCAAGGCTGCATTTATTTGATCAAAGATACAGTACTACAGTAATAGTGTGAAATGTTACAATTTGGATGAACTATTTTCTCTTTAAATATATGTTAAAATGTAATTGATTTTTGTGATCAAAGCTGATTTTCTGCATCATTACTCCAGTCTTTAGTGTCACGTGATCCTTCAGAAATCATTCTAATATACTTATTTTCAGTAATAATGCAGAAGTTTCAGCTTTTCTTCACAGCAATAAATTACATTTAAAAAAAAAAATGTGTTTTACAAACAGTTCAAACAGTTATTTTAAAACTCTTTGACACTATTAGTGTTTTTACTGTATTTCTGAGCACATAAATGCAGCCTGCGTGAGCTGAAGAGTCTTCTTACAAATTGTAATGTTTACAAACTAGACAAGTACTGTATGTCATTATGTGAGTAATGTAGTAAATAATGTTTAATTTCTTACACCAACCAATTGTTTTGTTTCAGAAGACCTCACTACATCACCAAGCAGCAGTGGACCATCAAGGGTGTTAGTGACCAAGGGATCATGGGTCTTTAGTGTTCTACTGAAGAAAGTAAGTTTCTAACTTTTATTTAAGGAACTAACTAATGTTAGTTTTATAAAAATGTATATATAGTTTTATAAAATTGTATTAGTTTAATCATTTAGTACTGACCTGAATAAGCTATTTTACAAAAAGATGTTTATTTAAACTCCACAGGACCAAATAATGACTGAATTTATAAAAATTATTCCATTCAAAAGTTTATATACGCTTGTATCTTAATACTGTGTGTCATTTCCTGGATGATCCATGACTGTTTTATGTTTTTGTGATAGCTGTTTATGAGTTCTTTGTTTGTCCTGAGCAGTTCATCTGCTGCTCTTCTTCAGAATAATCCTCCAGCTCCTGCACATTTTTTGGTTTTCCAGCAGCATCTGCATACTTAGACCCTTTTCAAAAGTGAATGTATGATTTGAGATCCATCTTTTCCCACCAAGGACAATTGAGGAACTCATACATAACTATTACAAAAAGTGAGAACATTCACTGATGCTCAAGAAAGCAACACAATGCAATAAGAAGCATTTGAATTGGATAATCAGGGTAAATTGTACTTGCATTGTCTTTTGGGAGAGATGTAAATATTTATGCACCTTCTGAAGTACAATACTAAATGGAAAAAAAAAATCTGCAAACAAGAAAAATGTACACATTCATAACATTCCTGTTCAAAAGTTTACACCCCCTGGCTCTTAATGCATCGTGTTGCCTTCTTAAGTAACAGTAAATGTTATCACCTTCTGTAATAGTTATGTATGAGTCCCTCAGTTGTTCTCATTGTAAATAGATCGATCTCAAAATCGTACAGTCACATTTGGAAAGTGTTCAGATATGTAGAAAATGCTGGAAAACCAAATAATGTGCAGGAGCTGGAGGATTTTTCTGAAGAACAGTCGTGAATCATCCAGGAAATGACACACAGTATTAAGATTCAAGGGTATGTAAACTTTTTGAACGGGGTAATTTAAATTAGGTATTGTTTTGTCTTGTGGAGTTTATAAACATCTGTAGTGTTACATTGTTTATTCAGGATGGTACTAAATAAAAATAGCGTACAGTTTTCATGATCCCTCTTATTTTGTTAAAATCAGCATTAAACAATTTCTGCAAGGGGTATGTAAATTTATGAGCACAAGTATATATGAATTGTTTTGCAGCATTCAGTATGGGATTTGTCCTTTTGATTAATATGAAGTGGACCATTTTTCTTCAAATGTTTTGCATCGTACAGTGTTATCATTACATTTGTACTACTTAAACTTTTCAACGCAGCACTTGCTCAGATTTGTGATCATGTGTTAGAACTGTCTAATTCCTAACCTTGTTTTCTAGCCTAAACAAATTTAACATGATTGTACTAAAAGGATTAGTTCACTTCCAGAATCACCATTTACTGATAATTTACTACAATTTACTACCTATGTCAGCCAGGATGTTCATGTCTTTCTTTCTTCAGTCAAAAAGAAGTTAATGTTTTTAAGGAAAACATTCCAGGATTTTTCTCCATACAGTGGACTTCAGTGGTGGTCATCGGACTGAAGATTAAAAATGCAGTTTAAATGCAGCTTCAAATGGCTCTACACGATCCCAGCTGAGGAAGTCATGTAGGAAACTTCATGTGCACTTTGTTCGTCATCAGTGCACGTAGGTTCAAGAAGGTTGGGTAGGGTGAAAAACTCATTTCGTTTTCTCCTTTAACTTCACAATCGTCTGACATCGTTTAAATTTCTTTGCATGTTCGCTGTGTAAACACTGGGTTGGAAATTCTGCCTACGTCACACATGCGTGATTACATAATTTGGGTCGAGCTAGTGCAAGACAAGGTGCGGTTAAAGTATATACATATTTATTTATGTTTTATAGAAAGTGACTGATTGTTCCGCTAGATAAGACCCTTATTCCTCAACTGGGATTGTGTAGAGACCTTTGAGGCTGAACTGAAAGTGCAGTTTGGACCTTCTGCCCATTGGCCATCTTTAAAGTCCACTGATTGGAGAAAAATCCTGGAATGTTTTCCTCAAAAACCTTATTTTCTTTTTGACTGAGGAAAGAAAGACATTTACTTCGTGGATGACATGGGGGTGAGTAAATTATCAGTCTTTTTTTTTTTAGCATATACTTACCTTTCTGCTGAACCAACAGTATTTAATTGAACAGAAATGAATTATAAAAGTGGGTTAAAAAAAATGTACTTGATTGACTTGAGCGTGCTCTTATCACATTATAGTCCCTCACGTCCGCTGCGTTCTCAAAACTCTGGCAGTTTGATAATACTGAGAATATCAAAATCAACCACGGGCGGCAGATCACTTTCTTATCTAGCACCCAAACTATGGAACAATCTACCCTACAATGTTCGGGACGCAGACACACTCTGTCAGTTCAAATCTAGATTAAAGACCCATCTCTTTAACCTGGACTATTCATAACGCATTAAAGCACTTCTGTCCACGGAGATAGCAACAGCGTCTGCGCTATTGCTGAAATCCTGCGGGCACTTAAGTGCGAAGCATCTCGCTCTTAGTTTCGATTCGAGGTATTTGCATAGATATAGACTTTGGGCTTCAGTCAGGAGGCGTGTCCAGCGACCGTGAACTATATAAACTGTTTGGTCACTCTCAAACTTTGGGAGAAGCACTTCTGTCCACGGAGATAGCAACAGCGTCTGCACGTAAGTGTTTGCTTAATACACTAGTATCATAGGTACTGTTTAAATTATTAAGTAGGGCTAGAAAGTATTTTTTCGTTCTCTGCCTATTTGTAGTGTTGTTGTTTCGTTTTAATTAGCACTTTGATTGCACTTATTGAAATTAGTATTGCTGAAATCCTGCAGGCACTTAAGTGCGAAGCATCTCGCTCTTAGTTTCGATTCGAGGCATTTGCATAGATATAGACTTTGGGCTTAAGTGAGGAGGCGGGCCCAGCTGTTATCACTCCAATTCCATTCGCTTGTGTATATATTCATTGTGTGTGAGCTGACGCGGAAGCGTTCAGCTGCCGTGTTCAGCCTCCTCATGTGAAGACCGAAGAGGGTAAAGACCTGCGACTTTTTCCTGCGCAACTTTAACCGAGCAACGACACTGACAATGCACTTAGGCACTCCTTTAACTTTCCCTTCATACACTCGCTGCTTGCACCCTCTTTCCACCTCTATCATGTGCTTTCAGTACATTCCGGTTATCACCACACAACGTTCTAACATCACACGCAAACGCCAACGCAATCTCACTAACCTTCGCCCTATCGTCACTTCCTCCACTGAAACTTTCTCGTTTACCGTCGGCCTCTGGAATTGCCAGTCAGCTGTTAACAAAGCAGATTTCATTTCTGCTTTTTCCACACATTCGACACTTAGTATCCTGGGCTTGACTGAGACCTGGATTCGTCCAGAAGACTCAGCAGCCCCTGCTGCTCTGTCCAATAACTTCTCTTTCTCTCACACCCCTCGTCACACTGGGAGGGGTGGGGGTACTGGAATACTCATTTCTAACAAATGGAAATTCTTTAACCACTCTCTGCTATGCAACTTTAATTCTTTTGAATCTCATGCGATCACAGTAACAGCTCCAATTAAATTCCACATTGTGGTCATTTACCGCCCTCCTGGTCAACTGGGCTCCTTCCTAGATGAGCTAGATGGGCTGCTATGCTCATTCCAAGAGGATGGCAGTCCATTTCTAGTCTTTGGTGATTTTAATATTCATCTGGACAAGCCTTATGCTGCTGACTTTCACTCACTCCTAACCTCATTTGATTTCAAACGCCTTATTACTACAAGCACTCACAAATCGGGCAACCACCTAGACCTAATTTACACACGCAATTGTGTTGCAGACAACAGTTTGCTTAAACCCCTACACATCTCTGACCATTTCTTCATTACATGCAACTTGCATATTACTGCCAGTACACCTCCAACCCCTCTACCTGTTACTTTCAGACGAAACCTAGGCTCCCTTTCACCCTCCCATCTTTCCTCTGTAGTGTCCTCCTCTCTTCCCTCTACAACCCTTTTCTCATCTCTAGAGGTTAATACAGCCACTGACACCTTATGCTCTACTTTAACTTCTTGCCTAGACGCTGTATGTCCTCTCTCTTCCAGGCCAGCACGGGCCACCCCTCCTAACCCCTAGCTATCCAATGTTCTCCGCGAACATCGCTCCAAACTTAGGGCAGCAGAGAGAAAATGGTGCAAATCTAAAAATCCATCTGACTTGAGTATGTATCAGTCTTTGCTTTCATCCTTCTCTGCTCAAGTCCATACTGCCAAATCCTCATACTTCCACAACAAGATCAGCAATGCTCCAAACACACGTTACCTCTTCAAAACATTCAGTTCGCTCCTCTGCCCTCCCCCACCACCTCCCACCACTTCTATAACAGCCGACGATTTCGCCACATTCTTTACTAACAAAACGACAACTATTAGCAGCCAGTTCTCCTCTCCACACATACAGGAAACAATACAGACAACATCCACAGCTAACACCCCAGTCTTCTCCTTCTGTCCCCTCTCTGAGGCAGAAGTATCCAAACTTCTCCTCTCCAGCCATCCTACAACATGCCCACTAGACCCTATCCCCTCTCACCTCCTCCAAGCAATCTCTCCTACACTCTTACCAGCACTTACACACATCATCAACACATCTCTCCTCACAGGCACTTTCCCCACTGCATTCAAGCAGGCTCGGGTAACCCCACTGCTCAAAAAACCTACATTAAACACTTCACTTATAGATAACTATAGACCGATCTCTCTCCTTCCATTCATAACAGAAACACTTGAACAAGTCATTTTTAACCAGGTATCACTATTTCTCGCACAGAACGGTTCATTGGATGCTAACCAGTCAGGGTTCAGGAGTGGACACTCAACTGAAACTGCACTACTGTCAGTCACTGAAGCCTTGCGGATTGCAAAAGCTGATTCCAGATCATCGGTACTCATTTTGCTGGATCTTTCTGCTGCTTCTGACACTGTGAATCATCAGATCCTCCTGTCTACCCTCTCATCACTGGGTATCACAGGGACTCCTCTTCGCTGGTTTGAATCCTATCTCACAGGTAGGTCTTTCAGGGTGGCCTGGGGAGGGGAGGTATCCAAAGCACATCATCTGGTCACTGGGATTCCTCAGGGATCAGTTCTTGGACCCCTCCTCTTCTCCATTTACACTACATCACTGGGGCCCATCATACAGGCACATGGCTTCTCTTACCACTGCTATGCTGATGACACGCAGCTCTATCTTTCATTTCAACCAGATGATCCAACAGTAGCTGCACAGATCTCAGGCTGCTTGGCGGATGAAAGAACATCATCTACAGCTCAACTTGGCAAAGACTGAGCTCCTTATTTTCCCTGCCACTCTGACTCTACAGCATGATTTCACCATCAGTTTAGGTACTTTAACAATTACCCCATCAAGTTCTGCCAGAAATCTTGGTGTTATCTTTGATGACCAGCTGACTTTCAAAGACCACATTGCTAAAACTGCTCGATCTTGCAGGTTTGCCCTACACAACATCAGAAAGATCAGGCCCTTTCTAACTGAGCAGGCCACACAACTTCTTGTCCAGGCCCTGGTCATCTCCAGGCTGGACTACTGCAATGCTCTTCTAGCCGGTCTTCCCTCATGCACAATCAAAGCTCTACAAATGATTCAGAATGCAGCAGCACGACTGGTCTTCAACGAGCCCAAAAGGGCCCATGTCACACCTCTCTTTATTACTCTGCACTGGCTCCCAATTGCAGCTCGCATCAAATTCAAGACACTGATGCTTGCTTATAGAACAACCACAGGCTCGGCGCCCGCCTACCTCCACTCACTGCTACCAATCTACACTCCCTCCAGAACTCTGAGATCCGCCAGTGAGCGACGCCTCATTGTACCATCACAAAGAGCCACAAAATCACTTTCCAGAACATTCTCTTACACCGTTCCTGGCTGGTGGAATGATCTTCCCACCGCTATCCGGAATACAGACTCCCTAACAACTTTCAAACGACTGCTGAAAACCATCTCTTTCCACACTACTTGACTTAATAAAAAAAAAATAAAAAATTGTACTCTTTTCCCTTTGTAGCTTGTACTTATTTGAACAATGCCTGTTATATGGTAATTTGAGCACTTCGTAGGTCATTTTTGCCTCTTTAGGACAAATCACTTGATGTATTCCCCACCTGTAAGTCGCTTTGGATAAAAGCGTCTGCTAAATGAATAAATGTAAATGTAAATGTAAATGTAAATGTAAATTAAGACATTTCTATAATTCAAATCCGTTAAAGGATTGTTAGGCTGCACTAATTAGGTCAACCGGAACCGGGAGCACTTCCCATAACACCCGATGTACTCGGTGCATCGTCAGAAGAATGGCATCTACGCTAATATTAGTCTGTTTCTCTCCTATTCCGAGGTCACATTAACCACCAGATCCAGTCCGTATCCAGATCAGATGGTCACTGCAGTCCCCCGGATCCAGTCTGAACCCAGCCCAGATGGTGGATCAGCACGACCTCTACAGCCCTGAATGTCAGCGGAGTCCACGTCAACTTGTTGAGCCCCAGACGTGGATCATCAGTGAGTAACTTGTCACCTAGACGCTTTTGGACCCAGGTGAGCCCTTTGCAATCTGACTTTGCTGCAACATGAAACTTTTGAATTATTGACACACTATTGTCCTATTAAAAACTGTAAAGTTGCTTTGACACAACCTGTTTTGTTAAAAAGCGCTGAAATAAATAAACGTGATATATTAGACTTGATATTGGTTAGTTGGTTATTAATTTGTTTCTCTCTCTCATTTATTCAGGAGGAGTCTGATGAACCAGAGCTTGGAGATGTTCTGGGGATAGTTTGCCAGATCTCTTCCACCAGCATGCCATTATTAATATTATTATTCCGCTGCGTTCTCAAAACTCTGGCAATTTGATAATACCGAGAATATCAAAATCAACCGCGGGCGGCAGATCACTTTCTTATTTAGCGCCCAAACTCTGGAACAATCTACCCTACAATGTTCGGGACGCAGACACACTCTGTCAGTTTAAATCTAGATTAAAGACCCATCTCTTTAACCTTGCTTACACATAACAAATCAACACATTCTTATAATTCAAATCCGTTAAAGGATTGTTAGGCTGCACTAATTAGGTCAACCGGAACCGGGAACACTTCCCATAACACCCGATGTACTCAGTGCATCGTCAGAAGAATGGCATCTACGCTAATATTAGTCTGTTTCTCTCTTATTCCGAGGTCACATTAACCACCAGATCCAGTCCGTATCCAGATCAGATGGTCACTGCAGTCCTCCGGATCCAGTCCTAACACAGCCCAGATGGTGGATCAGCACCTAGAGACGACCTCTACAGCCCTGAATGTCAGCGGAGTCCACATCAACTAGATGAGCCCCAGAGACGGATCCACATTAAAGACCACATCACCTAGACGGCTGTCGGCACAAGACCACGGGAACTTTTGGCCAGAGGAGAACTGGCCCCCCGACTGAGCCTGGTTTCTCCCAAGGTTTTTTTCTCCATTTGTCACCGATGGAGTTTTGGTTCCTTGCCGCTGTCGCCTCTGGCTTGCTTAGTTGGGGACACTTTCTCTTAACACAATATTGCATTTTATTTTATTGTTTTTAAAATACTACCTTTACCTAAAAATTGAGTGTTTACTGTTGCCTTTGGCATTGCTGATGTACTGTTTCCTGTTTAATACTGTACAGCCGCCTTGTCACAATTCTGTATTGTTAAAGGCGGTATATAAATAAAGGTGACTTCACTTGACTATTATTACAGCTTCAAGTGAGGGTGCTTTTGCTTGAACCCCTGTCGAACCGGGCCTGGGCTTGACTAAACGCTCCAAACTGCAACACAGCTGACATCAGGGATTGTCATCTTCTGAATGAGTGACACTTATCTGCACAATTACTGTCTGCTGTAATTTTTTGGCATTATATATGCACCCAGCCTTATCACTAACAGCAGTTACTGAATGTAAACCTGTAAAAAGAAATAATTTTGTAATATCTTTACATTTTGCAATTGTATTGTTGCTGCTGTCTTGTGCTTTTCAGTTTGAAGCCAGATATCATTGTACACATGTCTTTACAGGTTTGCCTTGATATTACACATTTACTTAACATTTACTTGCTTGTTGTTAGTGATGAGGCTGGGAAATTAAGGGCAAAAAAGCTTTTGTTTTAAAATGTTAAAAAAGACTTATTTCATTTATCGAGATGTACCAAAGTACATCTACATTTGATATGTGTTAATGAAATGCTTTTGCATTTTAAGGTTAGAGGTTTTGTGGTATTGTGGATTTTTTTTTTTTAACTCTACAGTGTAGAAATTCATTTTCCACAATAAACAATATATTGTTGTATTTTAAATATTCATTTTCACTGTTAAATGTTAGAGGTTTAGAAAATTCTGTTCAATAAAAGTCCTTAAGTTTTTTGAGTTACTTGTACTCAATCACAGCAAATTCGGTGGTGTTAAAATGTCAGTGTAAGGCCTTATGGTGTTGAAGTGTTAAAATAAGTGTACATTTACTGTAATAAACACCAGCTAGTGTGAAATGATGCCCCCAAGTGGTGTAATATTTTGGTGTTGCGCTTCCAAACACCTGTCCAGTGTTAATTGGACATACGGGAACTTGAAGCAATTGAGGCAATGCAGTCCGCATTTGACTGAAAATAATGGCGTCTCTTTCGGTAGAGTCTTGCGATTGAAAGCAAAACACAAAGGTAAGATTAAGAATATTCACTTTTAACATGTTGTTTTAATACAACTACATTCATTTAATTGATACGCAGAGTTCATTTTAATATGTTTTATTTCCATGAGACGCAACGTAAACTAGCTTTAGTGAGTCACTGGCAGGCTATATAGGCCTATCTTGTAACATTAGTTTTAGTGAAATCGGACATTTCGAAACATTAGAACTGCGTTATTTATTGTAACTATACGGCTTTATTTTTTGATCGGATTAATTCAATTTTATAGGAATTTTGGGCGCGAACATCCACACTGGTTCGGTGTTTATTTTACATACGGGACATTTCCGTCGTCATGTTGGTCATTTGAAAGAAAGGAGAACCGCGCTTGAAGCACACAGTTATGGTCTTTTCTCTGTTCAAGACGAGATAAAACCACAGGTAAGACTTACAATCCTGATTGTTTGTTTTGATAAATAAAATGATGATTTATATTGTTTCATATTGAATATATGTGAACTGTTGATTTTTACTAATTTAAATTTTAAAAGACAATCAGTTTTACGTTTTAAAATGGGTACAAAACGAACCATAAATTTTGTGTACCGTTACACCCCTAAGCATTAGTTAATTTCTGATACAAAGACAGCGTTCCACACCTTTTTTTTTTTTATTTATATGCCTATTTTAATGTAGGAATGCTTTTTTAAACATGTTGTTTTTTTTTTTTTGAAGCAAAACATCAACATTATGCTGTTAAAAGTGCAGTACCAACATCACAAAAAGTACATGAAGCTTACTGGATCGTCTTATGATTCTGTAATCAAGGATGGTAAGTGCTCCTCAATGGTGATATCTGGCTAATAATTGTAATATGGTTTATATGCATTCCATTGTTAATAAGTCTTTCCCTCACTTGGATGCTCAAGGATATTTTCTTTTGTAAAATAAAATGAAATAACAATTATAATGTAAAAGCAGAAACATCGCTTTTTTTATTCTATATTAATTATTTCTTTTTCACCTCTTATACGTGGATAGGTTAGGTTACTAAAAAGGAAACTTCCCCAGATCAGATTCAGTGATTTTTTGTCAATTGCTGTAAATTGTCAACTTCCAAATCAAAATCAGTGAATTTGAGGGAAATGGTTAAGAATGTATGATTTTTGGATGATGGATGAGATCTTTTATTTAAATCTTTTTTCCTGTTCACCTATTTCTGTTCCGTAATTTCCATTTTGTCTTTCCAGTCAAGCAGAAGTTTGACATCTCCACAGATCATAAGGTTTTTTTGGCTGACGAGACTGGAACAGAAGTAGATGAAGATGTTTTTGCTGACATTATTGAGCAGAAGCCTGACACTCTTTGGATGGTAATTGATGCTGTGGCTGTAACAGGTATGAAAAGATGTATATGTATGTAAATGTGTATATATGCTTTTGTTCTAAATTTCTATTTGATTTTAAGACTCTCCTGCACACACAAGCTATCCATCTTCAAATGAGACAGATGCACCATCACTTCATTCAGTTGCATCATCGTCAGACACACAGCCATCAGACAGTGATGGTCCTTTCTTCCCACCTAAAAGAACTCGTTCTGATGACCATTTGCAAGAAGCTAAGGAGGTAATATGTGCTTTTGCTATATATGTGTCACTTGCTGATGAACTTGTTGCAGGCTCGTCGCAATCCTACTAAAATGTGAATGTTGTTTTGTTAGATGATTTTACAATTTTCTGTTTGTTTGTTTGTTTTTAAGCTTGTGAAAAGTGTTTTAGAAAAAAAGCCTGCTGGGGAGAAGATATTGCAGGAATACAAAACAACTGGGAAAATCACAGATTCCACAAGACGGATTCTTGTGAACGCATTAGTTGGAGACATGATCGATAAATATGGGTAGGGTAAAGGATGTTGTTCCCTTTCCTCTGTTTAAATAATTTGACTATACAGTGTGTGAATAACCATTCTAACTACTCAGTTAAGCACACTTAATGACTAAATAGAACAATGTAGCTTTTTTTTGTTTATTTAGGAGTATTCCACCTAAGGAGATCAGAGTTAAATATGCAGTTGGGATTGTGACTCTGTTTCCCTCTCTCAAAGATCCCTTTTCCAGAAAAGGCTGTGTGTGTTCTCTATTTTACTTTTTAGTAGGGATGCATGTTGTTATTATTAGCATGCCATATAATTATCACTACTTTTTGGTCTGTTTATATATTGCATTTATCAACGTAAAACTGTCTTTCATGTAAGTGCTGTAATTTTTACATTTATTGTTTACATTGTAGGAACACTTCTATGATGCAGAAGGTAACTCAGGATATATAGCCTGGAGACTGAAGACAGTTCAACGTAACAACGGCTGCAGCAGAACCACTTCTGATGATAAATGTGAGAGGAGGGGTCCTCGAACCAAAAGAGTGTCTTCCCCAACAGAAAAGCAGCTAGAAGGAGATCGCTGTCAAGAAGCCATTTCATTTTTGAAACATTGTTCAGATCCAGAACAAGTTACTGCAAAAATGAAATCTACCTTCCAGTATCGCCAGGAAATGATCCAAGATCCTGAAAAATCATCATCTGTTTTCCTTATTTCCAAGGTTTCTTGACTCAAAAGGACTTGTAAGTGTTGCACACAATAGGTTGTTCAAAATTGAATGGACTATTTAGCTGCAACACTCTGTAATGTAACTATTATTTTCTTGCTTTTTAACTGTATACAACTTTAGGTGCTTCAAGACTTTGAGTTACTGTTTGGAGTGGAGACTGCATCTAAACTTCTGGAGAAGTGGGACTGTACTCTGAAGCAAAAAGTAATTCAAGAAGCCAAAAACCTCACTCAGTCACCACTTTTGAGTTGTCTGATTCAGTCTGCAGAAAACTGCAGCACCTGTCAAAAAGGTACAGACAGTTCATTATGTATGCTAATCAAGAGTAATGATAATCATTTTATGTGTATATAAAATAACTTATGTATATTGGTATATATGCTTATATAGATTTGTTATGGTTTGCGTTTTTCTTTTTTGAATTTAGACTGGGACCGTGATATGTCTTCCCTGTTACTGCTGGTCTATCTCCTGCCACCACCGTCTAGCGGAAATAAGAAGTTTGTCAAGATCAGTGTTCGTGAAGCTTTGGATCGCGTAGTAAGATTTCATAAGGTATGCTTACTCTTAATTTTATGTAGAACTGCATGTCATGTCTAGAATGTTTGTTAACATCTAGATGTACATTAATTTAAATGTGACTGTTTTTTTCTGTTTTCAGTCCTGTTGCAGTTTTGAAGAAGTCCTTGGATCAACACAGACAACACAGCCCTACATCTTGGCAGTTGGCACTTCGAAGAGTAGCATCCATGACTACTACATCGCTGTGGATAAGTGGCTCATCCCCTGCATGGCTAAGTCCTCTCTCTCAGCCTTTGACGAACTTTTCAAAGTTCATTGTGTGTTACTATAAAGCACTTTTTAGAGCTTTTTCCAGAGTGCTTTTGTGCTCATATATATATATATATATATATAAAATAAATAGTGATGGAGATTTACTACTAATCAAAGAACCAGCTTCACTGACTAAACGCGCCTCACAATCACATGCGATTTATCGTGCAGCCCTAAATAAAATACAAACGACCAAAACCCCCCATTATCTTACTCTCCTCTCATTCTTTGTTACGTTCCTCATAGTGACAGTCACAGTGATGGGTCATTAGGGGACGGCCTTTTGTCTCTCAGGTGTGAATCACTGAATATTCATGGCCGTTATCCCTCCCTCGCATATGGCTTTCTATCACAAAACATGTCTTAGAAAATTTACATCAATATATTGTTTTCTGTGAAAGAGTAAGCACAATCATTTTCACATCATTTTGAAGTAAATATTCTAGTCTACAAGAGTCATTACTCAAAAGCCTTGTTCAGGACTATTCAGTATGAGTTTTATGGCCTTATTTCAGCTACATTTATTTTCCAAAAACTTACTAACCATGCATAATCTTTTTTCTAAAAAATGTACATCCATCTTGCTTACATATTATTGTAGCACCATTTGTGCTGAATACAAAAATATATATGTGGCCAGTGGTATAAGTAGCTGAAATAAACACAAATGTCAGGGCATGTCAAAACATCTAAAGGGCCCCGAAATCACCTCAGACCCCAGAGGGTTAATAAACAAGCTACAGATAGTCCAAAATGCAGCTGCTAGAGTCCTTACCAGGTCAAGAAAATATGATCATATTACCCCAATTTTAAAGTCTCTGCACTGGCTGCCTATTAGGTTCAGCATCAGCTATAAAATAGCACTTCTTACCTATAAGGCACTTAACGGTTTAGCTCCTGCGTACCTAACTAGTCTTCTACCACGCTACAATCCATCACGCTCCCTAAGGTCACAAAACTCTGGACTGTTGGTAGTACCTAGGATAGCAAAGTCCACTAAAGGAGGTAGAGCTTTTTCACATTTGGCACCCAAACTCTGGAACAGCCTTCCTGATAACGTTCGGGGTTCAGACACACTCTCTCTGTTTAAATCTAGATTAAAGACACATCTTTTTAGCCAAGCATTCAAATAATGCATCTCAAACTTTTCCTGCAGCTATATCTGATCAAATGTTCATTATTAATCTTTTAGCTCTGGTTGAACAAATCTTCCTTTTCTTAGTTTGAACAGCAGCTACGCTAATTATGTTCCTATTTGTTCTCTGTTTTTGCCATGGGATTGACATCCCATGGTAACTAGGAATTCACAAGCTCCAGTGTGGATCCAGAACACTTAAGAAGAGATGATGAAAACCCCTCAGAGGACTTCAGATGATGCCAATCCAGAAACAACATACTGGGTTTATATTTAACCCAGCATTTTTAGAGTGTAGTCTATGTCACAGTAGACTGATGCTCAAGCTAAACAGAACGGTGAACAGCTGCGATATACAATGACTATATAGTGTGCACTATTAGGGCGCCGGCGCAATCAAACAGCTGGAACATACGCCGTCATTTCTGATCTTACAGTAAAGGCATAATTTGTAACTATAAAGTGCAAAGTGCAAAGATTTAAACATATTAGCAAGGTTTATTAGAAATCTTTCTAAACAAACATTTAGTTCTTATTTCGCTCTGGAACATGAACAAAAAAATATTTTTGCCAAGAATGAACTGAAATGAAAACATTTCACTTTTCAACTGTGTATTTAACAGGCTGGGAGATCTTCTCAGGGCAGAACCCTGACCATCATCTATGTGTGACACAAACTCAACACGGAGAAAAAAGATGAGTGATTGAAGAAACACCTGGACTGGTGCCACTAACACTAAACGAGAGAACTGCAGGGCTGGAGAAGAGAAAGAGCAGCAGACAAGCACGGACAGTTTAACTAAACATAAGATCTGTTTTTATTAAATCATAGTCTATACAGTATATACAAAGAATGAATACGCTAAATATTAGGGCTGTGACAAGACGCTAATCCCACGAGACGAGACGAGACACGAGACTGAGTTCACAAGAACGGGACGAGACGAGATTTTTAAACTTTTTTTAAAGAAATCCTAAATTATGAAATCCAGGGAAAAATAGTATCTTATTCAACTGAAAAACTCATTTACATTTTGATATGAACTTGCACTTTATAAAGTTAAACTTCTATTTTAATAATAATTAAACAGTAATAAACATGTAAACTAAAGCTACAGTACATGATTCTGGATAAACTGAAAATCACTTTTTTTTTTCAATAAATTAGAGATCACAATTCTCATGATTTTGAAGAAAATAAATATTGGATTAATCTAAATAAAAAAAAAAACGTAATTTACTTGTAGTTCTAATAAAATGTCCATTGGTTAAAAAAAAAACATATATTGGAACAAATTTGTAAAAAAACATAAAAAATGAAGGAGTCAGTGTCTCAATTAATCGTTTCACTGTTGGAATCTCCTGAATGAATGATTCAATGATAAATACTTGTTAAAACGTGCAGTTGTCGTCACCTCCTCCTGGCGGAAGTGGATAATCGTTACAAAACATACGAGTGTTAAGACACTTTCCCTTTGATCATTACTGCAGACAATGAGTGTTTATACTCAACTATAAACTTTCAGCCCAGTACTTCTGTTATTTGAATGTCTGTAACACAGAAATAATGATCATTATGTAGTTGAAAAGACTGTTTGTGTTGCTCTTTTTGGATCAGATCAATTTTATGTCTTTTCACATGTAAGCGTCAATGTGTGAGCAGCGCGATGTGAAACAGTCGTAATAGACACCAATGAATCGTTGTCATTTAGGAATGAGATCGTTTGAATAGAGATTGTGATCTTTTAACGATTAATCCTGCAGCTAATACATTTAGTAAACACTGCTAAATGTTTTGTGAGGATATTGTCACGTTCATGCGAGACCAGTCAGATCTCGCGAGATATATCAGATCTCGTCCCATCCCTACTAAATATATGTGACTTTACTAACTGATGAACAAATCTAATGAAAAGACTGAGAGTGAATGTGGCTGAGTGTAGTTTATAGATAGAAGATAAAATAGTCCATAGTACAATCCACGCTGTTCAGTCTGAACTCGGGCAAAGCAGAGAAGAAGGTTATACTGAATATTTTCTGATGTTCTCTGTTTCTGCAATAACTTTTTTTACCCTTCATTATCAGGACAAGACAGATTTCATAATATTCTAACAATGAATTGTTTAGTGATGTAGAATAAAATATTTGATCAAACAGCAGTCAATGAAATTACTCACAAGGCTTTTCTGCAGCATCTCACAGCTGGAAGGAGTCTTGTGTAGCCCCAAGATGATGATGTGAACCTCTTTGGGTTGAACTCGTCCAGCACCTTCTCTGACATCAGCAGTATGTGGAGCAGCACTGAACACATTGAAGATGAGAGGTCTCCTCCTGGATGTTCACCTGAACTGAGGTATCTCTGGATTTCCTCATATAATGAATGATCCTTGAGCTCAAGTAAACAGTAGAATAGGTTGACTGAAGCTTCATCTGAGATATTCCAGTTTTGTACTTGTTTAATGTATTGAGTAGTTTCTCTGATGGTCTCTGTGGTGTCTTCAGTGTGTGTGATCAGACCTTGGAGCAGGTTTTGACTGGATTTCAGTGTAACGCCCATCAGAAACCGCAGGAACAGGTCCAGATGTCCTCTCTTACTCTCTATGGCTTTATCAACAGCCTTCTGCAGTAGCTCCTGTAATGTGATATTTCGTTCTGGATCATCAAAGGAAAACTGGCACTCCTGCAATGTGACATTTCGTTCTGGCCTAAAGAAAAACTGAAGCTCCTGCAATGTGATCTTTTCTTCTGGCTCAAAGAAAAACTGAAGCTCCTGCAATGTGATATTTCGTTCTGGCTCATCAAAGAAAAACTGAAGCTCCTGCATGTTCTTGTTCCGGTAACAGATGAACACATGCACTGAAGCGAGAAACTCTTGAACACTCAGATGCACAAAGCTGAAGACCTTCGTCTTATGAAGTCCATTTTCCTTCTTAAAGATCTCAGCGATCATTCCTGTGAACTCAGTGTCTTTACTCACATTAATACCACATTCTTCCAGATCTTTCTCATAGAACACAACGTTTTCCCTCTTCAGCTGTTCAAATGCTAGCTTGGCTAACTTCAAAATCATCTCTTTATTTGAACATAAGTGGTTTGTATGTTGTCTTTCTTGTTCATCGTACTTCTGGCTCTTCGTTTTCACCTGTATCAGCAGAAAGTGGATGTACATTTCAGTGAGTGTTGTGTTGATGTTCTCCTCACTGTTCTTGATGTTGTCTTCACTTTTCTTGAGAGTATCCTGAAGTACTGTAGCTGTGATCCAGCAGAACACAGGAATGTGGCACATGATGTAGAGACTACGATTCGTCTTGATGTGTGAGATGATTGTGTCGGCCAGACGCTCATCTGTGATTCTCTTTCTGAAGTACTGCTCCTTCTGTTGGTCAGTGAATCCTCGCACCTCAGTGAACAAACCCACATGTTCAGGAGGAATCTGATTGGCTGCTGCTGGTCGTGATGTCACCCAGACCAGGGCTGATGGAAGCAGATTCCCTTCGACCAGATTTGTGAACAGCACATCTACAGATGATCTTTCCTCAACATCGTCCACTATTTTGTTTTTGTTAAATTTCAAAGGCAGTCGACTCTCATCAAGTCCATCAAATATAAAGGCAAGTTTACATTCCTCATATAACTTTGATTTTTCCAGATTCTTCAATTTAGGATAAAATTTCAGCAGAAACTCATGGAGATTGAACTGTTGGTCTTTAATGCAGTTGATCTGTCGGAATGGAAGCAGGAACACACAGTGTATGTCCTGATTGGCTTCTCCTTCTGCCCAGTCCAGGATGAACTTGTGCACAGAGACAGTTTTTCCAATGCCAGCGACTCCCTTGGTCAGCACAATCTTTTTCTCGTCTTTTTCCTTTAATAATTTAAATATATCATTGCATTTGATTGGTTTGTCCTGTGTTTTTTTGTTCTTGAAAGCATCATCAATCTTCAGAATCTCATGTTCCTGATTAACCTCCTTCATATCTCCCTCTGTGATGAAGAGATCTGTGTAAACAGCCTGGAGATCTGTGTAATTTTCTGCACTGCCCTCAAAAATACGTTCCACTTTCTTCTTCATGTTGGATTTGTGAGATTCCAAGAGTGTTTTCAGAATCGAACCTGCTGTTTTAATAATGATACAGTTAATAAAACATGGGTTAAAATCAAAAACAGATTTATATTTTTTAAAGACACATTCAAAATTCAGAATTCATTCAACATCTTGTAATTAAACGACTTTTCAAAGTGACACCACAGACTGTAAATTTACAAAGATGGTGCACAAATAATACTTGAATGAGAGAAAGTGCAGTGAACAATATGGTGGAATAGTCCTGATTCTGAATAAAAGAGACAGATGATAATTGATAAAGTCACTGCGTCACTGCAGCTGCACTCATGAACTTCAGTTGCTATAGAAACATTCAGCATCTTGAGACGCTCTTAGAATGTGTATGTGCAATGACTGGTCTGGCCTGAAAAATAAACATTTTTAACACGATCTAAACATTAGAAACACATCTCATGAGACAGATTTCACTGTTGATTTCAAATGTAATCGTCAGCTTGGTGAACAGCTTTGGAGATTCAGTGTTTGTTCATTCAGAGACACAGGAGCTGCACTTGATTGACTGAAACAGCTGAACGAGAGGCGTTTCAAAGAAAGACACTGAGTGAAATGACTCGATTTACAGAGACTTTGGTAATACAGTTCTGAGGTTTTCAATATAATTCACTAAATTTGTGATGTCTTTCATGGATGTATCCATTCAAATCAAGTCATCCAGGCATATTTACTTTTTCAATGTGTAATTTGTTCACTCAGTACAGAGGACAGGGCTTCAGGAGCAGCTGTTTCTGTGTATAATGTACACTGGTGTGGTCACTGCTGCTCACATACAGTGGTGGTGACAATGGGTGACATTTTTGGCTGTTGAGGAGGTCAGTGGTGCTGTCTAATTGTTTTTATTCATTGCCATTGATAATCTTACACAAACTGTGATTTATACAGGGAAAATGATGAAGTTTTAAATAACACTGATAAGACTGCACCTTGATTTTCGGTGTGTTTCTCTGCCGTTTCTGAGATTTGTTGTGCCCCTGTGAGGAGAGAGAAAAAGGACAGTGTAAGGACATGTGTAACAAAATACACACTCTCAGAAAAAACAGGTCCAGTTCTGTCATTGGGGCGGTGCCCTGAGGTACAAAAGTACTGCTGCTGCGGCAGACGGAGGATCTGAAGAGGGACTTCAGCAGCCTGATCGAGACGTTCACAGCACGTCACCCTGTGACGAGGATCATCGTGTCAGGACCGCTTCCCACGTATCGACGTGGGCACGAAAGGTTCAGTAGACTTCTTGCTCTAAATGAATGGTTATTGACATGGTGTAAAGAACAGAAACTGCTCTTTGTTAATAACTGGAATCTTTTCTGGGAACATCCTAGGCTTTTCCGTGCTGATGGCCTGCACCCCAGCAGAGTCGGAGCGGAGCTGCTGTCGGACAACATCTCCAGGACGCTACGCTCCATTTGACTAGTAAGTACATTCTCAAATGATTGCTACGATGGCTTTTGTTCTGAACGCTTAAATGATAGTAGCACTGTCCAATCTATAAAGACTGTGTCTGTTCCTCGAATAGTGAGGTCAAAACGTAAATTTAATGTAGGATCTAGAAAAAATCTGGTCGTAATTAAACCAGAAAAAATCTAAATACACGAACAGAAACCATTTTTAAAGCTTGGGCTCCTAAACATTAGATCACTTGCACCCAAAGCAGTTATTGTGAATGAAATGATCACAGATAATAGTTTTGATGTACTCTAAACCTGGCTAAAACCTAATGATTATATTGGTCTAAATGGATCCACTCCACCAAACTACTACTATAAGCATGAGCCCCGTCAGAGTGGTCGTGGTGGTGGTGTTGCAACAATATATAGTGATATTCTCAGTGTTACTCAGAAAACAGGATACAGGTTTAATTCATTTGAAATACTTTTGCTTAATGTTACTCTGCCAAATATGCAAAAGAAATCTCTCCTATCTCTTGTTTTAGCTACTGTGTATAGACCGCCAGGACCATATACAGATTTCCTAAAAGAATTTACAGAATTCCTTTCAGAACTATTGGTTAATTTTGATAAATTTGATAAAAACTTTACCGCTATAGGACAGGAAGAGTTAAATAAACTCATCACTGTGTCTAAACCAACAACATGCCTATTAGATCCCGTACCCACTAAATTACTAAAAGAATTGTTACCTGTGGCAGAAGAACCGCTTCTCAATATTATCAACTCATCGTTATCTTTAGGTCACGTCCCTAAACCATTCAAGCTGGCGGTTATTAAGCCTCTTATTAAGAAACCACAACTAGACCCTAGTGAACTGGCAAATTATAGACCCATTTCTAATCTTCCATTTATGTCTAAAATTTTAGAGAAAGTTGTATCTGCTCAACTGTGCTAAATGGGGAGTCATCTCAGTTATCACCAGTAAAGTATGGAGTGCCACAAGGATCTGTTCTAGGTCCTCTACTATTTTCAATATACTTGCTGCCCCTTGGTAATATTATTAGAAAACACGGGATTAGTTTCCATTGTTATGCTGATGATACTCAACTATATATCTCAACAAGACCAGATGAAACTTCTGAATTATCAAAGTTAACAGAGTGCGTTAAAAATGTAAAAGATTGGATGACCAACAATTTTCTGCTATTAAATTCAGATAAGACAGAGATATTACTTATTGGACCTAAAAACAATACACAGAATCTTTTGACTTACAATTTACAACTAGACGGATGTACTGTTACTTCCACTACAGTCAAAAGCCTGGGTGTTATATTAGACAGCAACTTGTCTTTTGAAAATCATATTTCTCATGTTACAAAAACAGCTTTCTTCCATCTTAGAAACATTGCCAAGCTGCGAAACATGTGACCTGTTTCTGATGCAGAAAAGCTAGTTCACGCATTCATGACCTCCAGACTGGACTATTGTAATGCACTACTAGGTGTTTGTCCTGCATCTTCAATAAACAAGCTACAGATAGTCCAAAATGCAGCTGCTAGAGTCCTTACCAGGTCAAGAAAATATGATCATATTACCCCAATCTTAAAGTCTCTGCACTGGCTACCTATTAGGTTCCGCATCAGCAAAATAGCACAAAATAGCACTTCTTACCTATAAGGCACTTAACGGTTTAGCTCCTGCGTACCTAACTAGTCTTCTACCACACTACAATCCATCACGCTCCCTAAGGTCACAAAACTCTGGACTGTTGGTAGTACCTAGGATAGCAAAGTCCACTAAAGGAGGTAGAGCTTTTTCACATTTGGCACCCAAACTCTGGAACAGCCTTCCTGATAACGTTCGGGGTTCAGACACACTGTCTCTGTTTAAATCTAGATTAAAGACACATCTTTTTAGCCAAGCATTCAAATAATGCATCTCATAAACTGTTCCTGCAGCTATATCTGATCAAATGTTCATTATTAATCTTTTAGCTCTGGTTTAACAAACCTTCCTTTTCTTAGTTTGAACAGCAGCTACGTTAATTATGTTCCTATTTGTTCTCTGTTTTTGCCATGAGATTGACATCCCATGGTAACTAGGAATTCACAAGCTCCAGTGTGGATCCAGAACACTTAAGAAGAGATGATGTCAACCCCTCAGAGGACTTCAGATGATGCCAACCCTGAAAACATACAGCACTACTGAATTCTGCTACTAATTTATAGTGTTCTTTGTCTGTTTGATTACATCATTAATTGATCTTTACCACACATCTCTACCATATGTACATCAACTTGACATAGTCAACACTAGTGAACTACTACTACATATATTGTAAAAACTTTAATTTGGTGTAAAGCTGCTTTGCAACGATATGTACATAAAGTGCTATACAAATAAATTTGAATTGAACTGAATTTGAATAATCCAGACAGCTCATGATGACAATCTCCTCATATAAGAACAGCTAATAACTGATCACTGTACAGTTCTGATGTCTGATGTCTCACTCTCAATAACAGCAGGTGTTCATCACTTATACACAAACATCATTTAATTAGTCACTTAATTATCTCATTATCTTTAACTCTTTGAGGACTTGGGATTTGAGTCTTGGGAGACTTGTGACTTGAAAGTCTCACTTCTGTTTAATGCAGCTTCAAACGGCTTGCAGTTAGACAAGATCAGTGTTTGAGGTTAAAAAGTAAACATTTCTTCTTCTTTTTTTAGAAAATAAATGATCGTTTTGCTGGATAAGACCCTTCTTCCTCGGCTGAGATCGTTTAGAGCCTTTGAATATCAGGACACCATATCAGTCCATTATATGGAGAGAAATCCTGAAATGTTTTCCTCAAAAAACATCATTTCTTTACAACTGAAGAAAGACATGAACATCTTAGATGACAAGGGGGTGAGTACATTATCTGTGAATCTTTGTTCTGGAAGTGAACTTCTCTTTAATGAACTATAAAGAAGAGAATGAAGTCATGTCTGAAAGTCTCATGCTGCTCCTCATCACGCTGTGAGCTCTAACCAGTTTCCTGTATTGTCTATGTCAGATTCTGCTACTAGATTCATTTTGTGACAGGGACATTAATAACTATATTTTACAACTAAATGATACATGATTTTTACACATGCAATATGTGAAATAAAATGATAGTTCATTGGTAGACTATGTTATGCATTAAATCATCATTTGAATCAAGTGGATTCATTGAGTAAAATACACAATAAATGTCAAACTACAGTTACACACTATAATGTGCACTTTCGCCTATTAAAATTCAGTTCACTGTAGAATTGTTCATTCAGAGCATCATTGTGTACGTTAAAAAATAAACTGAAAGACAGTGACTTACCTTGTTTGAAAACGCTGAATTTCTTGCACAAGATTCCTCTGCTGCTGATGATCAGTAGTTTATAGAGTCCAGTGTGTTTAGTTGTGAAGTCTGTGATGGTCAGTGATCCAGTCTCCTCATCCAGCTCCAGTCTGCCTCTGAATCTCCCATCAGCACCATCATATGTCTCTCCAGTCTCTCCTTTGGTCTGAGCGATAACAGTGTATTCATCTCCAAACATCCACAGGATCAGATCATCTCTCTGTATTTCAGTATCAGGGTTCAGAGTGACAGGACCTTCATTCACTGATTTCACCTCCACTTTTTCTGTCACAGCATCACACAGAAACAGAGAAAACAAAGACAGATTTGTCATTAGATCAAGTGTGTTCATGTGAACATCAGAGTGTGAAATGATCATGATCAGATGCTGTTTAATCAGTCTGATATGAAGACTGAAACTGAAACTTTATATTACTGTCTCAGCTTCAGATTTGGTCACTCAAAGAAAACAACAAAATCTAAATGAACTTCATACAGACTGCTAATATAAACAAAATATTAAGGATATATTTTGTGGGGCAGCAACAGAACAGTGTTTATTTCACAGTGTAGTTCAATGGAGATGTTAAAACTTTCATCATCAATTTATAAAGAATGAAATGATCCACAGAATAAACTCTGAATGGGGTCTGAACATGAATCAGTTTGATCTGAATTACCTGCAGAAGAACAGAATTATGGGTAATGACTGCCAATGAAGATCTGTGATCATTATTATACTTAGGGATGTAAAATTTCTGATCAGGATTATAGTGACCTAAATGATCACGTTATCAGTATTATCACCGTATTGTTAAAATGTGCTGGAAATGTTCAAAAGGTCCTGACACATGAAACATTTCACCAACTTTTGTTTTTAAATTCAACACAAATTAAATAAAATTACTTTTTGTTTGCATAAACACTAAAACAATAACTTTACCTGTGATGTGTGGATTTTAAATGACAACAGTTTATCTCAAAGAAATGTTCAGATAAAACTTTGAAAAGGTTTCATAAAATGGTAAACTTCAATAAAGAAAAGGGTTAAGTCAAAATGATATTTGAATAACAGATGTTTCTATGTATTTTATCTGATTCATCAATATTTCTAGACACCTGTCTGAATTGTTTAAATGTATATAACCCACATAAGCTTGTTTTTGATCAGTCAGTGAACATGTACAGCAGGGCACTGCACATTCGTTGTGTTTTTTGTCCAGATAAAGAGTGCACACAGACTGAATGTACATGTAAGTCTGTAAATCCACTGTCTGACACGAGATGACGCTTATGGAGAAGCTGAATTACAGCTGTTTCCCGTGACCTCCGCGGATAAAGCAGCGTTACCATTAAACAATCAAGTATTAGCAAAGATGAAAACAAAATGTCATCGAATATTTTCTAAAAACAGTCAGAAACGTTCAGAGGTACATTCATATAAACCATTCATTCATATATTCATTTGTATTCATCTCTTAGCACTCTTTTAAAACCTTGTATCTTTCCTCCACGTTTTCACACCAAACTAAACGAGTCCTTGCTGTGATCATGTGAAACTGTTTCCTAAAACTCTGCTTTATGCTGGACAGTATTTATTTATCCTCAGTTGTTCAAATCACAGTAATACGGTTTTAATGATAATTACATATGAAACGGTAATACTAACCGTGGAGGGTTTTTATCACGATTGATCATTAAACCGGTAATCATCACATCCCTAATTATACTGACTTGATCTACTCACCATAGACAGTGACGATAAATGTCTGCTGTAAAGTCTTTCTGCCGGATCTGATGTGTAGTTTATAGAGTCCAGAGTGATCAGTTCTGGTGTTCTTGATGGTCAGAGATCCAGTCGTCTCATCCAGATCCAGTCTGTCTCTGAATCTGTCATCAGCATCATTAGCATTTATTAAGGTCTGTCTGGTTTCTTCTCTGATTTCAGCTATGAGAGTCTGCAGCTTTTTATCTCCAAACAGCCACTGTATCACATCACCTTTGTTTATTTTATAATCAGGTTTTAGAGTGACATCTTCTCCCTCAGTCACTGACACTGACAGCAGCACATGGAAACAGAGAAATGAGGAGATTATTATTGATTTTGCAGATGAACATGTCAGTATCAATTGAGAAGAGGACAGTGTGTGATTCTTCATATGTGCTTCTAATAATCACTTCATCTTCTGGATGATCTTTACCTAAACATTTATAACAATCTGCAATCGAGCGATCATATTCCATGCATTATCATGAATTAAATGGTTAATAAATATTTATCACAGAAAAATAAGGTCTTAGTCAAAGGAACAAACATGTTTTTAAATTTTTTCATCATCATAAAACTAAACACAAACATTCTGTTATTTACTCGTCCTTGTTCGTCCAAATGAATGAGTAGATTTTGATGAATCTTCATGCAGCTCTTTCTCATGAAACAACAGTTTATAGACACAAAATCACATTAAAGACACCAGAAAACATTTCCAGAACAAAGATTCACATATAATGTACTCACCCCCTTGTCATCCAAGATGTTCATGTCTTTCTTTCTTCAGTCATAAAGAAACTGTTTTTTGAGGAAAACATTTCAGGATTTTTCTCCATATAATGGACTGATATGGTGATTTTGAACTTCCAAATACAGTTTAAATGCGGCTTCAAATGATCACAGATGCAGCTGAAAACTCCAATCGTATTTTCTCCCTCAACTTCAAAAATCATTTCAGAATCATCCTACATCACTGCAGAAGAACAGACCCAGTCTTTACAAAGAAGATCAAACACCCTTAACAAAAAAGGTAAAACAGTGATATAGGACGATTTAGAAGTTGAGGGAGAACATGAGATGGGAGTTTTTCCACATACACTAACTGACATGAACCAGAACAAAAACAGAGTTCAGGGAGAGTAAGACAAGACGAGCGTTTGACATTAAAAAGTATGTAAATCAGTGGCGTACGGGAAACCATTGGCCCCGTCACAGGACATTCTGAAAGTCAGTGTTCCTACACACTGCAAAAGACACGAGCCGTGAGCGCAAAGGTGCAGTGGAGCGGGCGTAATGTTTTTAAAATCAATTTTTCTCACATTTCACTTGTTATAAACACTATAGGCCTACTTAAGACAAACACACCGTAACCAAAGTGGATATTTTTACACTTAAAGTGGCTTATGGATCCCCATACATGACAGGAAAAGTGTTTTTTAAGCGTGCGCACAATAATTCGCTCCCTCCTTTTACTAAATTGTGTGCACAATTGACTAACTCGTTCGTTGATTTGATTCAACTAAATCCAGGTCACAATTTGGTAATGTCATGTGGACAACTTAGTGAAATAAGGGAACGAATATAATAATAATAGTAATAATAATAATGAAGACTACTCAAAAAAAAAAGAAAAAAACCGCACACAAAGAGAGTCTTGATCTGGTTAACCTGGTTAATCTTGCACTTAGTCATGGCCAATTGCAGTATAATCTTTTCTAGATTTTGGCTAAAAGTTTTAAACGAAAGAAGAATCTTTCAACGCTTTAAAGACATTAAAGTGTTTTTTCAACATATTTAAATATTTGCTGCTTAGTTAAAAACAGGCTACTTGAGAGGAAAAGCATACGTCGCATGACTCCATCTAATAATTACATTCAGAAATAATGCTAAAACACCGGTAGCCCAAATCACAATGTTTACAAACATTATAAACACAAATAGGCTTTTATTTTATTCCCTTCTCTCCACAACAAATGATCCTTATCCTTCACAAAGACTATAACAGCAAAGTGAGGCGCTGCTCACGCTGAATGAAACAACGCACTATTAAAATTGACCATTGTAACTTTTATGTGTCTTTAAATGTATTGTATTTTGATAATGAACAGGCTTCGATGTCAAGGTAGTAAAAATGTTGTGTGAGCGCTAAAGCGCCGGCGCAATCACAGCTCATAAAAACAACTTAATTACAAAAGTTGGTATATGTATAGAAAGTTAATTTATCAAAATGTAACATTTATAGTTATTGCTTTAAGTTGTTTTTCTCCTCGTTTTTTACTGTTCATTTTCTCACTAAAAGACATGAATTTTGCCTGTATCTTTATTAAAAAGAGTTAGCGAGTCGTATGTATAGGACAGTGTTTAAAATAAAACATGCTGGCCTACACTGATTTTACTGAGCTTATTATTAAAACAAAACTGCAGACCGTGGCCTATCACAGATATTAGGGCTGCACGATTCTTGCTAAAATGTGGATCGCGATTTTTCTCCATGGGAATTGAGATCACGATTCTCTTACACGATTCCAATTTTTTAACCAAAATTTACTGCACTCAAGTACAAAAATAAATAAATAAATAAAAAACACAGGACATTTAGTATAATATAGTGCTGGAGTGACAAAAAGTAGTCTCTTTTCTTTATTTTAGACCCCTTAAAGTGAATAATTTAAACGTTTCTGAACATACAAGAACATTAACAAATAATAAATAAACCAATAATAAAATAAAGCAGACCATAGGTTTGTATTGTTTCAAATCAAGAAACAGGTTTGGGTTGTCTGATAATAATAATAATGATGATGATGATGATGATAATAATAATATCACTTTTTTGTCTCTCAGAAATGCACATTTGATAGTAGCTTGAGGATGCAGAGGTACATTTTTGTTCATTATCAATCAGTAACATCTGTAAAAATTGTTGCAACCTCAGTTTTATATGGTTAAATTTATTATTATTATTATTTTAAATTAAGCATTGGTCTCCCATAGTAGAAACCATACATTTTAAGTCATGATAAACAGTTAAAATCACACATAATGGTTTTATAGGTCGCCTATTTGTATGAAAACGGTAGTCTGAAAACATTCAGTATAAATGCACACATGCTACAGCTTCATCACAAATATAATTATATACCATTATATACCACAAGTGTTTGACACTGGATCTCACAGCACTGTTTAGTGCTTGCATAGTCTCAGCCTCAGACGTCACGCCCACGGAACGTTGGCTAAACGTCTGATGCATATGGTACACTTAACTGGAAACACTTCAGGAATGTCGAAGTCGTCATCTGATTGGTTGAATTTTATTGGATTTCCGGGGGACGCGAGTGTCGCGTTTATTTTCGGTCGGGAAACAAAGCGCAGACGTGTGATTGCAGAAGAAAAACTGTCGTGTTTACATGAGTGACAATGAGCATTTATCAAGATCAGCTAAACGTAGGATTCTCAAAAGTATGCGAGGTTCACGGCATAGACTCTTTAAGAGATGTCCATGTCCAGGAGTTTTGTTTGAGGCACTTAGTGGAGACAAATAGAGATATAATGCAGACGCCATTGTTCTTATACGTGCACGAACAGATCAATGACTTACTGCTTGTTTTCTTCTCCTTCTTTGATTTTCTATGATGACTGACTTGTTGCACGCCGGTCTGTTGTTGTGGGGACATTTCCACGCCCCGAAACATGACGCTGAACGAAACGAACTGTGATTGGTTGTTTGACATGTCGGTCAAACGGCCTTATGGGCGGGCCTTGGCCAAAGAAAGCTGCTATGAATTCCAGACCTTCAGCCGTCAGTCTGAAGGTCTGGCTACGCGAGACTAGTGCTCGCGTGACGGTTCACATATCGCGTCTTTTGCGCGCTCAAGTTGGTTATTTCAAATGTCGGCGCGCGGCAGCTGCGCTCATAATAACGGAAGTGATGCGGTCGGTTTTCCAGGCACGTTCACGCCACATCGAGATGATAAACGCATGTTCTCTAGTGAGCTCGCGCAGCTCAGCAGGTTGAACTTTGGTCGGAGCGGATAAACCTGTACCAGTATTGTTCCAGCACATGCTCACTCTCACCGTCACCACCAGGACTGTCCACACTGGGGTTCATTGTTTTTTCCCTCTTACCGCTACAAATCCACCAATCAAACTGACCCGTTTAGGTCTGACGCCTTGTTTACAAGTCACGTGAGTGACAGCGGAACGTGATGGAGATTTATGATTGATTGGTGAATTAATAGTGTTTTGTTGTTGTGTTGTGTGACCAAAATAACAATCAAATCAAAGCAGCGGCACTTTGGCCTCCTGATATATAACTGTCCATGAAGGCTGGAAGTGAAAAACTATTCAGGTGTGCATAATTATTACAATCTGTACAATCTTATTTTAACTCTCTGTGCAGCCTCTTTCAATATAATAATACTTGGAGATTTTAATATCCATGTTAACAACCTTTCCTGTCCTTTTGCTACAGAATTTTTACAGTTATTGGACTGTTTAAATCTTAAACAATATGTTGATGTCCCTACACATGATAAGGGGAACACTCTCGACCTGGTTATTGCTGACTTTGCCCCTTTAAGTACTCCATCTGTTTATGATCTGGCTGTATCTGATCATAAGGTCATCTCCATTGACCTGTTTTGTCAGTCTCCTCACGTTAAGCCTAAACGTGAAATATGGTTCAGAAATCTAAAGAACATTAACATAGATGCCTTAACCATAAGCCTCCAAAATCTCCAATCTGGAAATGCCTTATCAGCTACTGAATCTGTGGAGTTCTACAATAAGACATTGAGCAAGATTCTGGACCTACGTGCACCTATCAAAGTCAGAACAGTTACGTTCTCCCGCTCAGCTCCTTGGTTCACAAGTGACCTGCAGAAAATGAAGGCAGCTGGACGTGCCCTTGAGCGGAGGTATACAATGACTGGACTTATTGTTCAGAAGTTGGCTTACCGGGACCACCAAAAAGTTTATTTGAAGTCCATCAAAGAGGCACAGTCACAGAACTATTCGAATATTATTCAAAATAGTCCTGGAAACTCCAAACAGTTGTTCTCCACTATAAACCACCTGCTTAAACCTCAAAGTGCACCATTCATAGGAGCTACAGAAGAACAATGTAATGATTTTATGACTTTTTTTAGAACCAAAATTCGCTCCTCCCTCTCCGGGCCTTCCACCTCAGCTGTTCCTCCTGCCGACCTGCAGGTTGGTATTTCTAGGCTGTTCTGCTCCTTCCCAGAAGTCACTCTTCCTGAGGTTGAGGATATTATTAAGCAGATGAAATCCACATCCTGTGCCCTAGACCCTTTCCCTACAGCACTTGTGAAAGCAAATGTTTCTGCTATCAGTCCTTTCATCACTAGGATAGTAAACCAGTCACTACAGTCTGGTTATGTTCCAGCTGCTTTAAAAATGGCCATAATCAGGCCACAACTTAAGAAACCTTCCCTTGATCCTAAGATCTTTGCTAACTATAGGCCCATATCTAATTTGCCTTTTCTCTCTAAAGTCTTGAAATCAGTAGTTGCTAGACACCTCCGTGATCATCTTAAACATAACAACATTTTTGAAAAGTTTCAGTCTGGTTTCCGTTCTGCACATAGCACGGAAACAGCATTAGTGAGAGTTACAAATGACCTGCTGATGACAGCTGATGCTGGATCACCATCACTCCTTGTCCTCTTGGACCTTTCTGCCGCATTTGATACTGTCGATCACGGTATACTTTTGAACCTGCTATATCACTCCATTGGACTTAAAAATGATGTCCTGTGCCTGTTTGAGTCATACCTAACAGGCAGGTCAGAATTCGTGGCCATGGGAAGCTCAAGGTCGTGCTCACATGCTGTTGGATCCGGTGTTCCACAAGGATCAGTTCTGGGACCTATTTTATTTATTATCTACATGCTACCTCTTGGCAAAATCATCAGTCGTCTGGGAATGTCTTTTCACTGCTATGCTGATGATACACAATTATATATGAAAACTGATACTCCATCATCGCCAACGTCATCTTCATTATCCACCCTCACTGAGGAGATACGGGCGTGGATCAACAACAACTTTCTCCAGCTGAACAGCTCAAAAACAGAAGCCATTCTCATTGGCTCTCCTCATCAGATTAGAACATCTAAACTGCATTACATTTTCTGTCCAGGATATTCCTTTATCACCAGTAGTCACCAATCTTGGTGTTAGATTTGACCTGCATTTAACCTTTGAGGCTCATATCAAGCATCTCTGCAAAACATCCTTTCATCATCTCAGTACCATAGCTAGACTTTGACCCACACTCACCCTACGTGATGCTGAGAAACTCGTTCATGCCTTTGTCTCATCCAGACTTGACTACTGCAATGCGCTTCTCATCGGGATTCCCAATAAGAGCATTCAGAAACTCCAGCATGTACAGAATTGTGCAGCTAGGATCCTAATGAGAGTGCGTAAATATGAGCACATCACTCCAATTCTTCAGTCTCTTCATTGGCTTCCCATTTCACCTCAGATTGAGTATAAAGTTTCCCTCCTTACGCATCAGTGTATCCATGGCGATACGCCTATGTACCTTAAAGAACTCCTTATTCCCCAGACCTCAGTACGATCTCTCCGCTCCACAAATACTCACCGGCTCCTTCCCTCTAGGACTAAGACACGTACACTTGGGCATAGAGCTTTTTTGTACAGCTGCCCCTCGCTTATGGAATGCCCTCCCTGATCATTTGAGAGCTCCATAAGTGTCCGATGTCTTTAAAAAGGGACTAAAAACACACCTTTTTAAAAAGTTTTTTAATGTTTAATTTTAACCATTATTTGGTTGCTGTTCTTAATTCAGCTCTTATATTGTTGTTTTTATTACGTCTCTTTTGTAGCACTTTGAGATTTTTCCTAAAATGTAAAGTGCATTATAAATAAAATGTATTATTATTATTTATTATTATTATTATTATTAGGCATGTTTTCTTTTACAGATAAAATGAGCCAAAAAAGATATTCTGGCAGTTCATTTTAGGAGTTCATGTTTAGTCTCTTATCCTGAAAAGTCTGACTTGCAGAGATGGACTAAAATGAACTCCCAAAACATACTGCCAGATTCTGGATAGATAAATTCTTGAATCAGAGGTACAAGAGAATGTGATGCTTGCCCTTCAAGAGTCACTCTTGACTAATCTGTCTATAAAGCCTATAAAAACTGTCTTCATGTATTTCACAACATGTCAGCTTGTTATTCTCTTTAAATGAGGGTCATTTTTTAGGATTTTTTACCAAGCAAAGTCTCTGAGAACCTGACACATTGCACTTCTGAAGACTCCAGGTCGGTTGCAGTTCTGGAAAATGGTGGCGCTGGAGACTAAACGGTTCCTGATGGTGTCACACCTAATTCTTCACCTTAATTCCTAATTCTTTTGCAGTTAACATGCATCTTTTCTTCTCCACCTGTTTTTTCTGACCATGCAGACTCAACAAGCATTTCTCTGTCCAATGGTCAAGCCTTAACTGTGCAAATTCTTGTAATGCATTAGTATTGAATTCTTCTCATGGGCATTTAATAATTTGGACTTTTCAGTCTAGGTTAAATCTCTTTTTTGGCTCATTTTATTTGTAAAAGAAAACACGCCTAATAATTCTGCACACCTGAATATAAGGAGTTTTTCACTTCCAGCCTTCACGGACAGTTATATATCACATATAAATGATTAAATACAAAATTAACAGTAGTTATTAAGACTGATGTGGTTTGGAATTGGTAAAATTTGCTTGAAAAAAAATATGACCAAAATATTAGCGTGCCTAATAATTATGTACACAGTGTATTCTCGCAGTCTGACTGAAAAGCAATATCAAATACACACACAAGACTATATTCTATTCAATAATAACGTCAAATGCATCAATGCAGTGATAATTCACCACATTTATAACTGATAAATCAGTTATGTAAACGGAGGGACAGACTCAGGTACACAATATATTTTCATGCATGACATCACTGCTGGTGGGAGGGGCCCCATCGTTCTTTGCAGGGGCCTCTAAGATGTGCAGTACACCACTGATTTAAATAGTATTATTTTTATGAAAATAACCAATCGTTTCGCTAGATAAGACTCTTCTTCCTCAGCTGGGATCGTTTACAACCTCATTTGTGATCATTTGAAGCCGCATTTAAACTACATTTTGGAAGTTCAAACTCTTGGCACCATATCAGTCCATTATATGGAGAAAAATGCTGAAATGTTTTCCTCAAAAAACAATTTCTGTACGACTGAAGAAAGAAAGACATGAACATCTTGGATGACAAGGGGGTGAGTACATTATCTGTGAACTGTTGTTCTGGAAGTGGACTTCTCCTTTAAGTGTTCATTTGCTGAAAATCTTACAGCCACACGACATCTCATCTGATCACAGTTCACTGTTGTTCTGCTGAAGCTACTCGTCACCGGTACCATTTTTGTGCTCGTTTGACTCGCACCTGAAGTGAAGTTGGAGAGCGTCTGAAACGTCTCCCATTTGATGTACTTGTTATTATGTTCCACGTCTAAATAAACGCAGTTCTTTAGTGTTTGTGGGTGGGGTGGCCAAACCTAGCCCTGCTCCTGCATTAATTGCGTTAAATATATTTTACTTGTTAAAATGAAAAAATTAATCACCTGTGTTAACACGTTCATTTTGACACCACTAGTATTAATGTAATTCAGCTCAGTATACTACACAGTCACACACTTCATTAATGACTGCAGCAATTACAAGCAGATTTTGTGGTTAAAGTAGAAATGTTGACTGAAAAATCATAATATACATTTAAACTCTACTGAACAACAATAAAGCTCAATGTTGTTTTTCTCTTGCTGTATCATCTTTAATACTTACACAGTTGTTTTAGTTCAGACATCATGAGGCGATGGTAAATCACAGCAGCAGCAGCAGCAGCAAACACCAGCAGAACAACAATAACAATCCCTGCTTTAGCACCTGGAGACAAACCTGCTCCTGTAATGACAAATAGAGACAGTCATTAGTGTGAACGTGTGTCTGATCTATAACAAACACTACACACATCAGCACTATATAACCCGACTGAAGATCTGATACTGTAATGATAAATAGAGACAGTCATTAGTGTGAACGTGTGTCTGATCTATAACAAACACTACACACATCAGCACTATATAACCCGACTGAAGATCTGATACTGTAATGACAAAGAGAGACAGTCATTAGTGTGAACGTGTGTCTGATCTATAACAAACACTACACACATCAGCACTATATAACCGACTGAAGATCTGATACTGTAATGATAAAGAGAGACAGTCATTAGTGTGAACGTGTGTCTGATCTATAACAAACACTACACACATCAGCACTATATAACCCGACTGAAGATCTGATACTGTAATGACAAATAGAGACAGTCGTGGAGTGAGCATTAGTAATCTGATCTATAACAAAACTACACATCAGCACTATAACCTGACTGAAGATCTGATACTGTAATGATAAATAGAGACTGTCATTAGTGTGAACGTGTGTCTGATCTATAACAAACACTACACACATCAGCGCTATATAACCTGACTGAAGATCTGATACTGTAATGATAAACAGAGACAGTCATTAGTGTGAACGTGTGTCTGATCTATAACAAACTACATCAAGCTGCTCTCTTCCTGACTGAAGATCTGATACTGTAATGACAAATAGAGACTGTCATTAGTGTGAACGTGTGTCTGATCTATAACAAACACTACACACATCAGCACTATATAACCCGACTGAAGATCTGATACTGTAATGTTAAATGGAGACAGTCATTAGTGTGAACGTGTGTCTGATCTATAACAAACACTACACACATCAGCACTATATAACCCGACTGAAGATCTGATACTTATGTAATGACAAAGAGAGACAGTCATTAGTGTGAACGTGTGTCTGATCTATAACAAACACTACACACATCAGCACTATATAACCCGACTGAAGATCTGATACTGTAATGACAAAGAGAGACAGTCATTAGTGTGAACGTGTGTCTGATCTATAACAAACACTACACACATCAGCACTATATAACCAGACTGAAGATCTGATACTGTAATGATAAATAGAGACAGTCATTAGTGTGAACGTGTGTCTGATCTATAACAAACACTACACACATCAGCACTATATAACCTGACTGAAGATCTGATACTGTAATGACAAATAGAGACAGTCATTAGTGTGAACGTGTGTCTGATCTATAACAAACACTACACACATCAGCACTATATAACCTGACTGAAGATCTGATACTGTAATGACAAATAGAGACAGTCATTAGTGTGAACGTGTGTCTGATCTATAACAAACACTACACACATCAGCACTATATAACCTGACTGAAGATCTGATACTGTAATGATAAATAGAGACAGTCATTAGTGTGAACGTGTGTCTGATCTATAACAAACACTACACACATCAGCACTATATAACCTGACTGAAGATCTGATACTGTAATGATAAACAGAGACAGTCATTAGTGTGAACGTGTGTCTGATCTATAACAAACACTACACACATCAGCACTATATAACCCGACTGAAGATCTGATACTGTAATGATAAAGAGAGACTGTCATTGTAATGATGATGCTGTTAAAACAGTCAGTATTTATCACAGGTTTATATTGATCTCTGTCAGTAATGTAAGAGTCAGTGTGACACTAGAGTATAACTGAAATTGTATTATTACTAATGCTAAAAGATTGTGTGTTGATCTATTTATTTTTTAAAGCTGCAGAAGTTCACAAGCTGTTTTAGCTAATAATAATTCTGCTTGAGGAAGAAGTTATGAGATCTTTAACATACTGTAAGCATCAGTTTACACTCAAGTATTTTATAAGGAAAGTTTGATCAGTCATAATGAGTGTATTAATGTAATGTAGTCTGTTCACAGCTGATGAACAATCATTCTCTCAGAAAGCTTGTGTTCCTCACCATAGACAGTAACAGTGAATCTCTTGTATAGAGTCTGTTTGCTGCTGCTGATCTTCACTCTATAGAGTCCAGAGTCTGTGATTCTGCTGTTAGTGATGATCAGAGATCCAGTCTGATGATCCAGCTCCAGTCTGTCTCTGTATCTCTCATCAGGATCATATAACGGTGAGCTCTTAGCCTCTTTATCAGTTTTAGCTATGAGTTTTCCTTCATCTCCAAACCTCCACACTATCAGTTCATCTCCATGTAGTTTAGTAACATCAGTCTGAAGAGTGACACGATCTCCCACCTTCACTGATTCCATCTTCATTTCACCTTTGACAGCATCAATAACAGACGGAGACTCTACAAGAATCAGATTCAGAGACAAAGATTAAATATATTTTACTCTGTTACAGGCACTACAATATAATGTTTATTAGTTGTTCTTGTGGTCACAGCATATGGCACATGTGGATTATTTAAAACATATATATTTTGACATGTAGAACAATATGCAGTCAATCACTCTGACTGATAATTCTTATATAATTCTTATAGCAGCACATGAATGATCTCCTCACCACTGACAGTAACAGTGTAATCCACAATTAAGGGTCCACTGTTGAGTTCGATCTGTAGACGATAAAGTCCAGAGTGTCTGGTTTTGATGTTTGTGATGGTCAGAGATCCTGTCTGGTTCAGATTCAGTCTGTCTCTGAATCTCTCATCTTTAGAATATGTTTGCTTTCTTCCATCAGTATAAGCAATGGGACGATTTTTATCTTTAAACCGCCACTGTATCTCATTAAATCCCTGTGTTTGAGCAGGATCAGGGTTTAGAGTGACAGAATCTCCCTCCATCACTGTCTTCAGTTTATCTTCATCAGCACCAAACACACCTGCAGAACAAACACAAACAGATCAAACAGCTGTTAATGACAGTGAACAGATGTAATTGTCATCATCATGTCACAGCAACAGTCTGACAGTGTCTGTCCATTAATGCAGAACAGGCGTTTTTACTCCACTCCTAGTTTCAAACTTACGCAGAGGATTGTGGGATTGACAGTGGACCAGATAAAACACTGGCATCAGCACAGGGCATTCAACAGTTGAGAAAAGCTGTTTTAAGCAGTTTTCAGCAGAGTTATTCTGCTGCACTGGATTAACATCACGATGATACCTGTGCAGTGCTGCTCACTGGAAGACACTTCATTTGCAGAGACATCAACAATCCACATATGAATCTCGACAATGGTGAAAATCAACTGAAACACTTCATGCAAGGCATGCTGGGTACATAGCACCAAACTCATCCATGATTGTTTGTCACCACTGATGGGGTTTGTATGTCAAGTGTATAAGTGTGTCTTAATAGACAAAAAACAGAGATTTTTCAATCACAACAACTCTATTTACTTTTGTTTTTAAATTAAAATCTATTGTCTTTAACATTATTATCATCATGTAGACTATTATATATATATATATATATTTATTTATTTATTTATTTATTTTTTTCTAAATGGAAAATAATAAGAAATAATTCCACAACTCTTTTGTGTTAATTTTCAATGAGATCTTAGACAGATGGCAGAAATCAAGTGAAAGTGGTGTCTGTAATAAGTAAAGATGTTAATGGTATTTAAGGATGGGCGATATGGGCTTAAAAACTTATCACAATAATTTCAGGTATTTATTGCAATAACGATAAATCAGGGAATCCTGTTTCTTTAGAGAAAATTACTATCTTTCCTATTTTTACTGAAGAAAATAGGGTGTTGTGAGCATTACTGAGTACACAGGTAATGTAATGACTGTTTGATTCACTGGAATGTAAATTAAATTGTTTATATTTCTAGAAGCTCCGAACACCAAGATGAATTCCTTGTGTGTGAAACACACTCGGCAATAAAAGGTATGGAGATAAAATAATGCCATAAAGATCTGCATGTGAAGAGTACGTGTTGTGCAAGTGTACATAAGACTGTAAGCGTAAATTAAATTTGCATGCGCAAGAGAAGCTTTGTAAATGTGTAAATTGTGTTTCAGCATTTTACTGTTACTTGTAAGTGTAATTCATGTATTGTGAAACTGCAGCTTCATCCTTTCACAAAATAAATACGATCTGCATTCTTCCGACTTCCATTTCTCCGCTCTTACACTTTTGGCACATTCTTTTTGCTAAAATACGGTCAAAAGCACTGCAAGCCTGTGAACAGTGATTTACACACGAAAACAACAGTTTAAAGATCTGCAAAACAGATTGACTGCGTAGGACCAATCTGTATGTGAAAAACAAACTGTTGCAAATGTCTAAATGACTTGTGTATGTAGGACACAAAGTTGCCGAAATAATCCGATACGTACCGCTCCGTCTTTCTTTTATCTGCGCTTACACTTTTGGCACGATTCTCTCACTCACTGAGTTTTGTAAGTGTGAGGGGGAGGGCGGGGCCACCACCTTTTTGTAGCCAATCAAATCAGACTCTCGCGGACTCCATTTACTCTTATCTAATTGGTTCAATAAACACATCACACGCCAAAACATTTATCTTCATTTAGTTCTCGCTGCCGGTGGAATGATACTTTTAATATAGACATACATTAAAAATAAAATTAAATAAAATGAAAACACGCTGTGTCCTTTCTCTCCTCAACAGGCAATATATGATAGTTTACGGTAATATTGTAATTTTGATGATACTTTGATGTATATTTTACCTGTGGCTGTTTTTTAAATGTAGCCTACAAAACAGACTTTGAATAAAACATTCAAGTCTCCCAGTCATTGACTTTTACTAAAATGGTATAATTTACAATCCTCTAAAAAAAGATAAAAAAATGTGGCATTTATATTGTGCCTATATTTTTGTGCAGTCATGCTATAAGATAAGATCTATAAGATGATCTTGCTGCTTATGTTTTAATTGTAACTACATTGCTAGGCAGTGCCTTTTACTGCTTGAATTTATCATGGCATCACGCAGTGTGTTGAATCATTATCACACATTATTGTCTATAATATTTTAGTTATTTAAATAACGTAAGTTATCTTATTATATTGATTAATGACATTGAATTATAATATATAGACCATTAGCATCTCACTATAAATTTACTAAAGACTTTCGATATTTTTCCTATTTAAAACTTGACTCTTCTGTAGTTGCATCATGTACTAAGTGGACTGGCGGAAAATAAAAAGTTGCAATTTCATAGGCCGATATGGCTAGGAACTATACTCTTATTCCGGCATAATAATCAAGGAATTTTGCTGCCATACCATGGGTGCAGCAGGCGCAATGATATTACGCAGCGCCTGAAAGTGACTGGCACTAAGTATGTGTAGATGCAGAGAGTTGCAGCCGGCAGAGTTGACGGCTGCGTAATATCATTCGGATTCAATGATTTATGCTAAGCTATACTAAAAGTGCTACCGCCAGACCCGGCAATTGACTGAATGGATTCAAAAACAGTAAAACACATCTGTGTAACTCTAGGGGAGTTAGAAAATGAACCTACTTTCAAAAAAGTGGAGTGTTCCTTTAAATACAATAAACAGAGACATGGTCTGGAAAATGGTCAATTTCAGATTTATGTAGCTTTAGTAAAAAGGTTTTATCAAAAGTATAGCACTCTGATACTATTGTTGAGCATTGTCACATATCATTCTGTAATGTTTATATATTAAGCTATATTATATGATATATGCATTTCAATGTAAAGCCAAACCAATCCAATAATGTTAACACCAGCTAACAATTCAGGATGAACACATGAGAGTCTAGCCTAATGGTACACAACTTATAAAGTATCATGTTTTAATTAAGCTATTTATTTATTTATTTTAATGTATATGTACATTAAAAGTACCATTCCACCAGAAGCGAGCGACAGCGAGAACTAAATGAAGATAAATGTTTTGGCGTGTGATGTGTTTACTGAACCAATCAGATAAGAGTAAATGGAGTCCGCGAGAGTCTCATTTGATTGGCTACAAAAAGGTGGTGGCCCCGCCCTCCCCCTCACGCTCGCAAAACTCAGTGAGTGAGAGAATCGTGCCAGAAGTGTAAGCGCAGATAAAAGAAAGACGGAGCTGTACGTATCGGATTATTTCGGCAACTTTGTGCCCTACATACACAACAAGTCATTTAGACATTTGCAACAGTTTGTTTTTTACACATACAGATTGATTCTATGCAGTCAATCTGTTTTGCAGATCTTTAAACTGTTGTTTTCATGTGCAAATCACTGTTCACAGACTTGCAGTGCTTTTGACCGTATTTTAGCGAAAACAACGTGTCAAAAGTGTAAACGCAGAGAAATGGAAGTCGGAAGAATGCAGATCGTATTTATTTTGTGAAAGCATGAAGCTGCAGTTTCACAACACAATTACACTTATGAGTAACAGTAAAATACTGCAAATCTTTTTTTCTTACGCTTGAAACACGATTTACCCTTTTACAAAGCTTCTCTTGTGTATGCAAATTTAATTTACGCTTACAGTCTTATGTACACTTGCACAACACGTACTCTTCACATGCAAATCTTTATGGCATTATTTTATCTCCATAAAAAGCTCTTTCTGATTCAGAAGCTGGAGGGCGCCCTTGCGCTAAAACTCCACATATGATTTATAGCAGAAGTAATAAACCTGACGATGCTTCAGGAATCTCTAATCCAGTTATCGCTGTAGCTGAACAAAATGTAGATAGAGAAATATTAACTGAGGAAACTTGAAGACAATAAACATATGACTGCTACAATATATGGTTTGTCTGTGTTCTTCAAACAATCTTGCGTATTTTTATAAGGATAAAGTATATTTGTAATGTAGTGTTAATCGACATAGCCTTTATAATACTATAAAATATTATGACTTCTGCCTCATTCTGTGAAATGAAGCCACGTCTGATCACAAAAAAGTATTTCAAACACTCGAATATGTTATGAAGTTAATTTGGAGAAAAAAAAACATGTCAATAAGTGATATTTTTGTTTGTCAACAGGCTCATACACATGCAAAACTGCACTGCATATCAGGGCTCAACGGCGAAGGATTTTCTCTACTGGCCCGGTCTGGCCAATTTTTACTACCACAAAAAAATTAAATAGTTGCTTTTATCATTGTTTTTGACTCATGTTATCTTTTATTTTAATAAATAAGCTTATATGACACCAAAATTTGACATACCAAAAAAAACTGGACAATTCTTGATTCCAATTTCTATACCACCCCTAAACCTATTTGCCTAACTAAAGTCCAAACATTATTTGTTTGTTCAAAAAATGTTTTATTATTATTAATATTTTATTAAAAATTAAAAGATGCTTTAGGGAAAAACAGCAGACAGACTGAAAGAGTGCAAACTCAGTGTTTGTCAGCAGGTGGCGCTTATAGAACAGTGTTATTACGTTTCTATGGTTACCGCTGTAAACAAAGCAGCTCTGTGTTTATGAACACTACTTTAAATACATAATTCATGGGCAAATGAAAAGAAAACGCCATGTAAACAGTCAGTTCCCCTCACAGATACATTCTCATAAACCACACTTTCAATATTTATGATTATATTTTGCGCATTGTATTGATCGGTGCATCTGTCTCCTCTGTATAATTTATGTATTGTTGATTGTTAAAGCTAAAACTTTTGTAGACTATTTGTCCGTCAGAGACACGTCTTTTTTGTGATCGCTTAAAATGTTAAATGATCAGGGTTAAAAACACATGTAAATGATAAACTTTAGTGACGACGCAGCAGTGCCTGATTGGGACAGTGACATACTCGTCAAGTGTCCTGAGCGTCTTTCACACTGTCCCCGGGTCATCGGACACTCCTTATTGTCGAGTCCTGCATGTGCTACTAGTACAGTTAACGTTATTCAAGGCTCAGACCGATTTTTGTCGCACTGCACAGTTCTGACCAAATCACCCAGATAGAAATGTTTCATATTCTGGAAATGTTTTCAGAGGCAAGTTTTATTTTAGGGTAGGATCACATACTCTAAAAACATTCTACAAATGTTTATTAATAACATTGTTAGAACATTCTCCTCTAACATTCTAATAAAGATTCCCATCACACCCCAGTCAACAATTTGATCTCACACTGATCTCACCATGTGGTCACAATGTGACGTAACAGTGAGCTAAAAGTGTAACCTCACAGCGTCCTCAATGTGTGCTCACACTATGATCACAATGTGAAGTCAAAGTGCACTCACTGCATGGAGACTAGGTACCCAGCATGCATTGCTGCAGGAAGCTTTTGATTGTCACCATTGTTGAGATTCATACACTGATTCTTGATGTTTCTCTGTTTTTACATGACACGGCAGTTTAAAACGTTTGACTTATGCTTTCAAATTTCTTCATAAATTACTATACTGTATAAACAAAGAGCTATTATAATTGACTGCATACTGAATCTAGGTGATGATTGTGTTGTTATCATTAATAATCACTTCTTGGTATTCCTTGCCATAACAAATGTGGTTTACAAACACAGTTACACATCAGTTGTACACAGCGAAATCCCCAGTGTTAATTTAACACTGTGAGTGTGGACACATATAAACACTGAAGCAGTGTTGAAGGTAATGAGATAATTAGGTGATTAACAAAGTGATGATTGATCATTATTGAAGACACCTGATGTTAATAAGCAGAATCACCAAAGGAGAAAACCAAAATTTTTAAGCAACCATTATAGTGGTCAGTGTTTGCATTAGTTGGGCTCTTGACCCTTAAATCATCAATGTTAGGTCTTGTTTGGCTGCAATTACTGAGTTATAACAGCCAGACAAGCAAAGAGCAAAAGTCAATAAGATGGCATTGACTATACTTGACTTAATCATCATATAGTGACTTGAGTATTTGACATAGAATTTTCTTACAGATCAAAAAAAAAAACTGTGAACAAAAGATCAATCAGTTTTGCCATAATCAGACAGATGATGAAAAAAAGTTCATCTTAATTTAGACACACAGACATGAAGAATCAGTGTGAGAATCACAACAACGGTGACCATCAAAAAGCATGTTGTAGCCAATCAGAACTCATCCATGACTCCCATCATGCATTGCGGCATGAATAAATGATGAGAGTTCAGAGTTGATCTGTTTATCTGAATATGCCGTTTGTCACCATTGTTGAGATTCATGGGCTGGTTCTTGATGTCTATGTGTGCCTAGGTGAAATATGCTTTTTTTTTTTGAACAGATTGTAAAAAAAACAAAACCTTCCAAGACGTATAGGAAGTGCTGGATCTTCTGTGGATTGTCAAGGCAATTACAATAAGCAAAAAAAAAACTAACTTAGAGGTTATACTCTTGGTGATTTACGTCAAACAATGAATATATTAAAACATAACCAGCTGGTGACTTGAGCTTTTGGCTTGTCTGGCTGTTTTAACTCAAATACAGCAGCCAAACAAAATCTAGTATTAAAGATTTAAGGGTCAAGAGCCCAACTAATGCAAACATTGACCACTATAATGGTTGCTTAAAAATGTTGGTTTTCTCCTTTGGTGATTCTGCTTGTTAACATCAGGTGTCTTCAATAATGATCAATCATCACTTTGTTAATCACCTAATTATCTCATTACCTTCAACACTGCTTCAGTGTTTATATGTGTCCACACTCAGAGTGTTAAATTAACACTGGGGATTTTGCTGTGTATGTTTGGAGAAGGTTCTTATAACATAAATTTGTTATCTGGGTGTGCACTCATACTGTGAGCTCATCATGTGACACCACTTTGATAGTGTTGAGAAACAGGAAGTAGAATGTCCCCTGGTGACCGATATTTGCAGTGCCTCCTCTCAACCTGCACAACATTTTGAATTCACAATGAGCTCACATATTACTCACACTCTTGAGTATCACACAATGAGAATGATGTGATGTCACTGTGAACATCGCATGATCTCACGTGTTGACTGGGACTAGATGTGGACTTACATTGATCAGATTCACATTTTGGTTGAAAGTGAAAACACAACCTTTGTTTGATGTCAAGCTCCAGCATCTTTAAATAACTCCAAAAACAGCATCACCAGCTTCACTTATTAGAAACCAGATTATTCTGTCATATATTTACACAAGGTCTTATTGAGATTAACAGAGGTTTAGATGTTGATTGAAATAATAGTTTGGTTTGATGTCACCATTATTGTGAGAAGCGTTTGCTTTAGTTGGACAATTTGACTCTTTTCAACCTTTTTTTTTTTTTTTTATCAGCTGTAACTGTGTTTATTATGGCAGAAACAGCAAGAGAAAATGTGATCAGATGATGTTGATTATTTACTGATGTTAGTGATATCATGATGTAGTGATTTGATCACATCTAGAGTCTAATCTCTACTATTAAACTCAGAATAGTGACTGTAGTAATGTGTTTCAACAGCATAAAATCATGCATGCCACAATGCGTTCTGAGAGTCCTGGATGAGTTTTGTATGATGCAGCCATAATACACTGCAGCATGAAACATGTCACCATTGTTCAGATTCATACACTGATACTTGATGTTTGTGTCAAGGAAATTTGGTTGTTTTTAAAACTTTGAATTTTCAGCAAATTAAAACAATGTGCAAATGAATGAATGTGCAGTTAGATTCTGTTTCTGCCATAACACATGTAACTACAGCAGCTAGAGAAAAACATTGAGAAGTCAGGAGTCAATTTGCCCAACTAAAGCAAACACTTCTCATCATAATGGAAACATCAAACCAAACTATTACTTTCAAATGGACGTCGACATTTAAATCTCTGTTAAACTCAATAAGAGCTTGTGTAAATAAAGGTTGGGTTTTTACTTTCGACCTAAATTTGACTTCTGAGCATCATTTGAGTCCACATCCAATATCCAATGTGAAGATTCCCACTTAAATCTATTAGAATGTTAGTGGATAATGTTGTTATTAATAAACATTTGTAGAATGTGTTTAGAGAATGTTATTCTACCTTTTATGAGAATATTCTGGGAACTAAAATAAAACTTGCCACTGAAAACATTACCAGAACATACAATAATGTTCTCTGAGTATTATTACAACAATAACATTTTTAGCTGGGGTGTTTTATTATAGTTCTGTGGCTAAAACCACCACCAAAATGTTTGATAATCTGTAATGTTTGATAATCTTTGACTGAATTGTTGAATTTCTGTGGCATGTGTTGTGTTATAGTTCTGTGACTAAAACAAATATAAAAATGTTCTTATAAAAACAGAAAAAAGACACACACCATGAAGGTGATACAGAAGTGTATTTATTTTAAATTAATTTATTTATTGGTTTATTTCAATAACAACTTTTTGGTGTCATAGTTCTGTTAAAGTGCCCCTATTATGTGTTTTCAAATATGATCTTTCATGCAGTGTGTCATGTAGCTGTATGTGAACATAAACTATCTGCAAAGTTGTGAAGCCGACAGTGCACCATACATAAAGTTATTGTCTATCAAAAAAAAGAGTCGGCTCACATTTGCCTAAACGAGTTGTCAGGATTTCAAATCTTTTTCTGTTACGGCCACACGTCACGAAGTAACACATTTGCATAATGTCCGCCCACGTTCTACGTCGCGAACAACTTGCCCGCCCATACATTTCCATGGGGTTTTCTTCACATGGAAATTTACATGTACATTATACGGAAGACGCTGTATCCTAGGCTGTGAGTAAAACTGTTTTATATTCACTTCCAAAAGATGATGAATCTACAAAGACTGTATTTTCTAGCGATCGTTCAAAATACATAGTTGTGTATGTTATGTTGTGTAACAACCCTGCACATGTCATGCTAACCGGCTAAATCACGCTTCCCAGATAGCAACATATTGTCAGCCCAGATCCGGCCCACATCTGGCACATGTGGCATGATGATCTGGCCCACATGCAGCGTGGAATGATGGCACTTGGGTGGACCACTCCTGTTTGCCAGATCTGGGCCAAAAGCAGGCCATAGCAATGCCACATGTCACCCAGTCAACACGTGAGATCATGCGATGTTCACAGTGACATCACATCATTCTCATTGTGTGATACTCAAGAGTGTGAGTAATATGTGAGCTCATTGTGAATTCAAAATGTTGTGCAGGTTGAGAGGAGGCACTGCAAATATCGGTCACCAGGGGACATTCTACTTCCTGTTTCTCAACACTATCACAGTTGTGTCACATGATGAGCTCACAGTATGAGTGCACACCCAGATAACAAATTTATGTTATAAGAACCTTCTCCAAACATACACAGCAAAATCCCCAGTGTTAATTTAACACTCTGAGTGTGGACACATATAAACACTGAAGCAGTGTTGAAGGTAATGAGATAATTAGGTGATTAACAAAGTGATGATTGATCATTATTGAAGACACCTGATGTTAACAAGCAGAATCACCAAAGGAGAAAACCAACATTTTTAAGCAACCATTATAGTGGTCAATGTTTGCATTAGTTGGGCTCTTGACCCTTAAATCTTTAATACTAGATTTTGTTTGGCTGCTGTATTTGAGTTAAAACAGCCAGACAAGCCAAAAGCTCAAGTCACCAGCTGGTTATGTTTTAATATATTCATTGTTTGACGTAAATCACCAAGAGTATAACCTCTAAGTTAGTTTTTTTTTTGCTTATTGTAATTGCCTTGACAATCCACAGAAGATCCAGCACTTCCTATACGTCTTGGAAGGTTTTGTTTTTTTTACAATCTGTTCAAAAAAAAAAAGCATATTTCACCTAGGCACACATAGACATCAAGAACCAGCCCATGAATCTCAACAATGGTGACAAACGGCATATTCAGATAAACAGATCAACTCTGAACTCTCATCATTTATTCATGCCGCAATGCATGATGGGAGTCATGGATGAGTTCTGATTGGCTACAACACGCTTTTTGATGGTCACCGTTGTTGTGATTCTCACACTGATTCTTCATGTCTGTGTGTCTAAATTAAAATGAACTTTTTTTCATCATCTGTCTGATTATGGCAAAACTGATTGATCTTTCGCTCAGATTTTTTTTTTTTGATCTGTAAGAAAATTCTATGTCAAATACTCAAGTCACTATATGATGATTAAGTCAAGCACAGTCAATGCCATCTTACTGACTTTCGCTCTTTGCTTGTCTGGCTGTTATAATTCAGTAATTGCAGCCAAACAAGACCTAACATTGATGATTTTAGGGTCAAGAGCCCAACTAATGCAAACACTGACCACTATAATGGTTGCTTAAAAATGTTGGTTTTCTCCTTTGGTGATTCTGCTTATTAACATCAGGTGTCTTCAATAATGATCAATCATCACTTCGTCAATCACCTAATTATCTCATTACCTTCAACACTGCTTCAGTGTTTATATGTGTCCACACTCAGAGTGTTAAATTAACACTGGGGATTTCGCTGTGTACAACTGATGTGTAACTGTGTTTGTAAACCACATTTGTTATGGCAAGGAATACCAAGAAGTGATTATTAATGATAACAACACAATCATCACCTAGATTCAGTATGCAGTCAATTATAATAGCTCTTTGTTTATACAGTATAGTAATTTATGAAGAAATGTGAAAGTATAAGTCAAACATTTTAAACTGCCGTGTCATGTAAAAACAGAGAAACATCAAGAATCAGTGTATGAATCTCAACAATGGTGACAATCAAAAGCTTCCTGCAGCAATGCATGCTGGGTACCTAGTCTCCATGCAGTGAGTGCACTTTGACTTCACATTGTGATCATAGTGTGAGCACACATTGAGGACGCTGTGAGGTTACACTTTTAGCTCACTGTTACGTCACATTGTGACCACATGGTGAGATCAGTGTGAGATCAAATTGTTGACTGGGCAGCCAAGAGCAGAGAAATAAACCACACTGGACCTTATCTGAGCCACAAAATCTGTGTATATTTAATATGGAGTCATCTCAGCGTTAATAAGCACATTAACAAGCAGAATCACTGAAGGAAAGAAGAGAACTGAAAACAAGAGACAAACAGAAACACAACTACTGACTACAGCCACAGCCTTAGATGAAATCAGCTGAAGATAAAAGACATTAAATCTCTGAAGATCTTAGCAGAGGAGGATTAAACAACTCCACAAACAGCATTACCAGCTTCACTGACCAGATTTACTTTGTTTCTGTTAGAGGTCTACAGAAGTTCTTTATTGAGAATTAGCAGGGGCTTAAATATTCCACTTGAAGTCACCATGATAGTGATTAGTGTTTCCATTAATTAATTGGGCTCTTAACTCTTTTTTTTTAAGTGTTTGTCTTATTTGACTGTTGTGAAAATGTGGTTAACAAACACATTTGTAGTACATGATCATTTTTTCATTGTTGGCTTCACAATTATCATAACCGACTGCTTCGCTGAACACATTTGATTGTAGTAGTTGTATAGTTTAATGTTTTCACATTGTAAAACTGCATTATTGCAACATCAGTTTGAAAAATTTATTTAAAAAAGGACAAAAGTTTGAACAAGGCTATCACACACAGATATCATCAATCAGCATATGAATCTCAACAATGGTGACAGATAATCAGATCAGTTCTGGACATCACAAAAGGCTGCATTATTCGTTCATGCTGTCATGCAAGTTTTGCACACTTTTTATTGTCACCATTGTTGAGGTTCATATGTTGATTTATGATGGCTTTGTGTGTTCATAAAATTTAACCTTTTGTGATTTTTTTTTTTAACTGGTTCTGCAAGACTACAGACAGTTTCATACTATGAATGTATTTTTCCACAACATAATTGTAAAAGCTATATGACATTGAATCAGGCTCATTCGTTCAATATTACAACCATCAATAGCTTTTCATTGATTGCATTTTGTCTTTATTTGTTATTGCTTAGAGTTTTCACAAACACACCATCACAATAATTGACAAAGATAAACTTTTATTAAAAAGTGTTACGAGTCCAATTATTGGAAACACTAATCACTATTATGGTGGCTTCAAAAAAAAAAAAGATTTAAACCTGTTGTTTTTCAATAAAGAACTTCTGTAGGCCTCTAACAGAAATAAAGCAGATCTTATCAGCTGGTAATGCTGTTTGTGGAGTTGTTTAAACCTCCTCCTCTGAGATCTTCAGAGATTTAATGTCTTTTATCTTCAACTTCAAGGCTGTGGTTGTGTTTCTGTCTTTTTTCAGTTCTCTTCTTTCCTTCAGTGATTCTGCTTGTTAATGTGCTTATTAACGCTGAGATGACTCCATATTAAATATACACAGATTTTGTGGCTCAGATAAGGTCCAGTGTGGTTTATTTCTCTGCTCTTGGCTGACATGTGACATTGCTATGGCCTGCTTTTGGCCCAGATCTGGCAAACAGGAGTGGTCCGCCCAAGTGCCATCATTCCACGCTGCATGTGGGCCAGATCATCATGCCACATCTGCCAGATGTGGGCCGGATCTGGGCTGACAATATGTTGCTATCTGGGTTCTGTAGTTCTGTTGTTCAGCTGTGGACCTGCTGTAGTCTGACAATTTGTGATTGATGCAGCTTGACTGTTTGTCTGTCTCATTAGTTGGAGTAATGATAAAGGATGGAGCACGAAGCGGCTTTCACACCGAATGCGGAAAAGCGCTGCGCTATGAAACACATTCGTTTCAATGCCTTCCGCCCTGCGAGGACGGCTTGTTTCTGCCTCGACCAAAGCGCACGCTGCAGACAAAGTTCAAATGACTTGTTCAAATAAACTTTTGCCGCTGCGCTCTGAAGGGCTGCACTGAACCCAGCGACCAGCGCAGCGCTTTCCGCGTTCAGTGTGAAAGCCGCTTAATGCATTATACAGTGTTGAAGTTTACAACATAGAGGTGTGCCCCGTTCGCTTACATAAGCAAATTGCGAGCACTTTCCACGGTAGTCCGAGCTAACTTGTCGATCAGCCACTTCAGCCGTTTCATCATCAGACTCTGGCTGGAATTGTTATGGTAAAATCGATGCCATCTTTTCTATGTATTGACAAGTATCCAGAGCTGTCAGTCAGTTATGACAATGGGCGTTTCGTTTTTCGACACGCTGTACGTGGTAGACCAATCATAAAGGACTGCGCCATCTGACCAATCACAGCACACTCAAAAAAATATTTCAGCCCTTAACGTAATTCAATTACGTACATCTTTTCCACGCATTTAGATTACATAGTTTTAATTTAAACAAATCAAGTAAACTTAATGTGATTCAAATGCATCAGTCTTACGTAAATGAAACAGGTAAAGTTGACGTAATATTTCAACCCCTGCTCAGTGTTCATGTGTTTCCACACTACAGAGTGTTCAAGTAGCATTGACACAGTGTTGGAGTTAAGGAGATCATTATGTCATGATTGACCAATAATGATCAACACCTGCTGTTTACAAGCAGAATCACTGAAGAGAAACACAAGAATCAGACACAGCCAAAGATAAAATTAACTTAAATAAATAAAGACATTAAATCTCTGATTAAACAACTCCACAAACAACATTACAGTTTGACTTGATTTCTGTCATATATCCACTAATATTATTTGAGAACATATAAACAGAGGTTTAGATGTTTTATTAAAAAAACTTTTCATTTGACCTCACCATCATGGCGAACAGGGTTTACTTTAGTTGGGCTCTGGACCCTTGACTTTATTAGTTTAGTTTTTTTCTCTCTCTTTAGTTGTTGTATTTGTGTTTGTAGAGCACATTTATTATAGCAACAAACAAACAACAAGAAAAAATAGTTTTATTAAATGTTCTTGGTTAATTATTATTGATGTATACCTTCAATAATAATTAACCAAGAACATTTAATAAATCATCATCCAGTGGCCTGATTCGCTGATATCGTTCTGTGGTTTACCTTTTGGTTTCATGATATCTACAGTAGTCGCATGAACTGTTACTATTATTACCTCAAGATCTCCAGTGTTACTTAAACACACACAGACATCAAGAATTAGCATATGAATCTCAACAATGGTGACATTCAACAGCTGCATGCGGGGAGTCATTGGTGAGTTTTATAATCTGCTGTTACCCAGCATGCAGCTGTTGAATGTCACCATTGTTGAGATTCAAATGCTGATTCTTGATGTCTGTGTGTGTCAAAAGGATACCGTAGATTTCAAAGTTTAATGTATAAGATAAACAATAATAGATAATCCATAATAGTTCATACACCTGTTGCAAACATTATAAAAATAATAGACTAACCGCATGAGATCAGTGCATCAGGCCACTGGATGATAATGATTTCACAACCAAAATTTTTTTTACCAAAAACACCAAATCAGATTTTTTTTTTTTGCTGTAATAGATGTGCTTTACAAACACAATTACAAGCAGCCAAAAAAAAAAAAAAAGTCAAGAGTCCAACTAAAGTAAACCCTGATCGCCATGATGGTGAGGTCAACTGAAACTTAAAAAATAAATAAATAAATAAAACATCTAAACCTCTGTTTAGATGTTCTCAAATAATATTTGTGGATATATGACAGAAATCAAATCAAACTGTAATGTTTGTGGAGTTGTTTAATCAGAGATTTAATGTCTATTAAATTTATTTAAGTTCATTTTATCTTTAGCTGTGTCTGATTCTTGTGTTTCTCTTTCCTTCTGTGATTCTGCTTGTAAACAGCAGGTGTTGATCATTATTGGTCAATTGTGACATAATGATCTCCTTAACTCCAACACTGTGTCAATGCTACTTGAACACTCTGTAGTGTGGAAACACATGAACACTGAGCAGGGTTTGAAATATTACGTCAACTTTACCTGTTTCATTTACGTAAGACTGATGCATTTGAATCACATTAAGTTTACTTGATTTGTTTAAATTAAAACTATGTAATCTAAATGCGTGGAAAAGATGTACGTAATTGAATTACGTTAAGGGCTGAAATATTTTTTTGAGTGCAGTGAGGGCTCACGGAAGGAGGGGTTTAGAGAGACTGATTCTTCAAACTGCTTCGCACGAGTCGTTTATGAATCATTTAGAAATGGGGTAAAATTAAATCTATTTTTGGAGAAAACTGTAGTGTTTTTTGACCTTGCATACATGTAAACCTGTTTTGGGAGTCTATTAACACAATATTAGCAACCTTTAAAATGGCATAATAGGGGCACTTTAATACAATGAACATTAAAATGTTCTCACAAGGAGCTGGAATAATCCTACTGCATAAACACTGGATTATGGAATGATAATGATATTTAATATTGTTTTGCTTTTATTCATTGTATTTATTTATTAATATATAATAATATATAACCACAATCACATATCTTGTTTACAATATTTCTTATTTAAATGCAAGTGAGTGTTATAAGTGTTTGTCTTTATATCTTTCAAAGACATTGGTGCACAAATTGCTCTTGTTTTGTTAAATAAAAAGAATCATTCCGATGGAAAACCATTAACTGTTTTATCCTGTCGCATGTATTTTGTAGACGGTCTCTATCTGCTGCTGGAGTCTTTATGTGTTTCAACATATCGATGAGGATTAAAACAAATAAACTGTGATGTGTGTTCAGTTCTACATTCAGAAAAGACATTCTGTATACAATTGTACTCATTTACTAAGAATGTATTGAAGTTTTTCACGGCTGAATATCTGTCATCAAACGTCGAACCAACGTTATAACGGTTTTTGTAAAAAGTGAAAGTGAAAGTGTTGTTGAATAATCAGAAATCACACACTTACCACACATTAGTAACACAAACAGAGCAGGTCTGAAAATGTTCTTCATGTTGTTGTGGATTCCAGACATTTCGATGTATATTATTAATAACAGTTATAATAACAGTTATTTCCGAACCACACGAGTGACCGAGGTCAAGTGAGCCGCCATCTGGATTTGCTGCACGTCTATTAGTGGAATTACGGTACGGAGACACGAAGCGGCCAAAAAGCTGACGAACATCTATATTTCAGCGGTTAAAATTTAAATGTGCTAGAAAACAGGGAAAAAGTATTTACAAAACGTATATATATTGTTCATTATAGAAGATACAATTATATTACTTTCGAATACATTATACTGTGAAGTTTTCTGAAAAAATAAAGTTTGTTAAAATACATTCTAACACTGAATGTTTGCGCCTTTTTTCTACATGCATTATTAAAATTTCTTCAGAGTTACCATGAACATTTTAATAAATTCTTTTTCTGAACAACCATGTCTCTATCTGTGTTCACGATGTTTTAGTGTAGAATTTGTACAGAAAATGAACGGCAGTCTGTCACAATACATTTTATATATTGTATATACATTGTTATACTCTCTTATATATCCTTCAAAGATATTGTTGCCGATAGCCTTGTGGGCAGCACGCCAACATACAGTGCCGATGTGTCCCGGGCGTCTCGGGTTCGAATCCCGACTCTGGGATCTTTCCAGATCCCACACCAATGTTGCTTCTTGTCATTTCTGATGTGTCCTTTCATAATAATAATAATAATGATGATAAAAGGAAAAATGTCTTTTATTATTTATCCAAAAAAAGTCTTTAGAGTTAACAGGAAAATTGTAGATTTTGACAGAAAATGAAAAGCAAATCTTGGTAACACATTACAATATGTGTACAAAAATATGCATTAATTCATGCTTAATTAATGCACAGATAATCACGAGTTAATGTATAATTCATGATGAACTAAAGTGACTAACTAACTAATTGTAAATCCATAACCACAATGACATATTACTTAACAATTAGTTAATAGTTCTGTGCCTCAACAAGTAAAGTCATAACATAACGATATCATGACACATTTAACTAATAAAAATGTATTGATTACTTAATCTATGAATCATATAGAATGTTCATTAAAATGATGATGAAAGCCTTTAGTTGTCACATACACTGTTACATGCAGCGAAATTGGACCCCTCCGACCATACACAAACATCACATTTCGGGGGAAGGCAGGTCAGTCCAGAGGTAGCACAGAAAATAAGATACATTAGGAAAAAGGAGGCAAAAAAAAGCCCCTCCCAGACTGTCCTTCAAGTATGGCAGTGTGAGATCGGGGGGGAAAAAAGCCCCAGCAACAAGCACATAAACACATAAACATAGACATAACATTGCAACAGGGGAGGGGGACAGGGGATGTGGAAGTAGTCCAATGTAGGCAACAGCCATCCGGTCCTGCGGCTAGAGAGCGCTGGTCACAGACCCGCCTACCCACACCGGGGGGGTAAAGCACACAAAGGCATGGGATGCTGGGGGAGGCAGTGATTGTCTATCTGTAGCTATGTACGTATGTGTGTGTGCGCGTGTGTGAGTATGTGTAAGCCTGTGGAGTCTGAAAAACCCAGTCTGCAACAGGTGTCCTTGGAACGGGGAGGAGGATTCAGAGCATCTTGAGAGTCTTGTTCTCCGGGGGAAGTTGTTTGTCTCCAGCAACGGCCTTGGCCGAGGCCATCTGGAAGAAGGGGGGAAGCCAAAATAGAAAAGATCTTTTTGTCAAATTTGGGTGAATATCTGCCAGTTTCGCAGATATCTAATATCTGGCACTGGTCTCCAGGTCCAGGGCCCGTTGCATAGCTGCTAGTTTCTCCATGATGTTTTCCAATTTGCGGTCCATCACTGTGGGGTTTTGAGCCGCATGGACCGCTTTTACCAGTCGTCGATACAACAGGGCCCCACCTAATCCCATCAGCAGAAACCCTGTTATCAAAGTTACACTGAAAAAAATGTTATGTTGAATTTACTTAATTTTATTACGTCAAGGGGTTGCACGAAATAAATTTATCTAAATCCAGATATATTTTTTAAGTTGAGAGAATTTATATTTTATAAGTTGAGTTTACTTATATTTTATAAATTGGTTGTACTTATATTTTATACATTGAGTTTATTAATCTCTTTTCCACAAACAACATTACACTCAAAAAAATATTTCAGCCCTTAACTTAATTCAATTACGTACAAAATTTCCATGCATTTAGATTACGTAGTTTTAATTTAAACAAATCAAGTAAACTTAATGTGATTCAAATGCATCAGTCTTACGTAAATGAAACAGGTAAAGTTGATGTAATATTTCCCAGTGTTAAACAAACCCTGCTCAGTGTTCATGTGTTTCCACACTACAGAGTGTTCAAGTAGCATTGACACAGTGTTGGAGTTAAGGAGATCATTATGTCATGATTGACCAATAATGATCAACACCTGCTGTTTACAAGCAGAATCACAGAAGGAAAGAGAATCACAAGAATCAGACACAGCCAAAGATAAAATTAACTTAAATAAATAAAGACATTAAATCTCTGATTAAACAACTCCACAAACAACACTACAGTTTGACTTGATTTCTGTCATATATCTATAAATATTTTTTGAGAACATCTAAACAGAGGTTTAGATGTTTTATTTTTTTTTAAGTTTCAATTGACCTCACCATCATGGCGAACAGGGTTTACTTTAGTTGGACTCTTGACTTTTGATTTTTTTAGGTAAATTTTTTTGGCTGTTGTAATTATGTGTATGAAGCACATTTATTGCAACAAAATAAAAAAGCCAAAAAAAAAGTCTGATTAGGTGTTTTTGGTTAATTTTTATTGTTTGTTAAATCATTATCATCCAGTAGCATGATGCACTGATATCATGCAGTGGTTAGTCTATTATTTTCATAATGTTTACAACAGGTGTATGAACTATTATGGATGTTTATCTTATACACGAAATCTACAGCATCAGTTTGACACACACAGACATCAAGAATCAGCATTTGAATCTCAACAATGGTGACATTCAACAGCTGCATGCTGGGTAACAGCAGATTATAAAACTCACCCATGACTCCCAGCATGCAGCTGTTGAATGTCACCATTGTTGAGATTCATATGCTGATTCTTGATGTCTGTGTGTGTCTAAGTAATGCTGGAGATCTTAAAGTAGTAATAGTAACAATTCATACAACTACTGTAAATATAATGAAACTAAGAGGTAAACCACTGAACAATATCAGCAAATCAAGCCACTTGACAATGATTAGAACATCAATAATAATAATCCAAGAACACTTAATAAGGACCCCTTTTTTTGCGCTATACAAATGTGCTCTACGAACACAATTACAACAACCAAAGAACAAAAAAAAAAACTATACTAAGGATGTCAAGGGTCAAGAGCCCAACTAAAGTAAACCCTGTTCGCCATGATGGTGAGGTCAAATGAAACATTTTTTTAAATAAAACATCTAAACCTCTGTTTAGATGTTCTCAAATAATATTTATAGATATATGACAGAAATCAAGTCAAACTGTAGTGTTGTTTGTGGAGTTGTTTAATCAGAGATTTAATGTCTTCAGTTATTTAAGTTCATTTTATCTTTAGCTGTGTCTGATTCTTGTGTTTCTCTTTCCTTCTGTGATTCTGCTTGTAAACAGCAGGTGTTGATCATTATTGGTCAATCATGACAATGATCTCCTTAACTCCAACACTGTGTCAATGCTACTTGAACACTCTGTAGTGTGGAAACACATGAACACTGAGCAGGGTTTGTTTAACACTGGGAAATATTACATCAACTTTACCTGTTTCATTTACGTAAGACTGATGCATTTGAATCACATTAAGTTTAATTGATTTGTTTAAATTAAAACTATGTAATCTAAATGCATGGAAATTTTGTACGTAATTGAATTAAGTTAAGGGCTGAAATATTTTTTTGAGTGTACAGTTTGACTTGATTTCTGTCATATATCCACAAATATTATTTGAGAACATCTAAACAGAGGTTTAGATGTTTTATTTAAAAAAAAAAAAGTTTCATTTGACCTCACCATCATGGCGAACAGGGTTTACTTTAGTTGGGCTCTTGAGCCTTCACTTTCTTAATATAATTTTTTTGTTCTTTGGTTGCTGTAATTGTGTTTACAGAGCACATTTGTTATAGCGCCAAAAAAAAAACAAGGGGAGGGCCTTATTAAATGTTCTTGGTTAATTATTATTGATGGTGTAATCATCATCCAGTGGTCTGATTTGCTGATATCGTTCTATGGTTTACCTCTTAGTTTCATGATATTTACAATAGTTGTATGAACTCTTACTATTACTACTTTAAGATCTCCAGCATCACTTAGACACACACAGACATCAAGAATCAGCATATGAATCTCAACAATGGTGATATTCAACAGCTGCATGCTGGGAGTCATGGGTGAGTTTTATAATCTGCTGTTACCCAGCATGCAGCTGTTGAATGTCACCATTGTTGAGATTCAAATGCTGATTCTTGATGTCTGTGTGTGTCAAAGGGACACCGTAGATTTCAAGGTTTAGTGTATAAGATAAACATCCATAATAGTTCATACACTTGTTGTAAACATTATGAAAATAATAGACTAACCACTGCATGAGATCAGTGCATCAGGCCACTGGATGTTAGTGATTTCCCCACAAATAAAAATTAACCAAAAACACCTAATCAGACTTCTTTTTGGCTTTGTTATTTTGCTGTAATAGATGTGCTTCATACACATAATTATAGCAGCCAAAAAAAAATAAAAAATCAAAAGTCAAGAGTCCAACTAAAGTAAACCCTGATCGCCATGATGGTGAGGTCAATTGAAACATAAAATATATATATATATATATATATATATATATATAAAACATCTAAACCTCTGTTTAGATGTTCTGAAATAATATTTGTAGATATATGACAGAAATCAAGCCAAACTGTAATGTTGTTTGTGGAGTTGTTTAATCAGAGATTTAATGTATATTAAATTTATTATATTAAAGTTCATTTTATCTTTGGCTGTTTCTCTTTCCTTCTGTGATTCTGCTTGTAAACAGCAGGTGTTGATCATTATTGGTCAATCATGACATAATGATCTCCTTAACTCCAACACTGTGTCAATGCTACTTGAACACTCTGTAGTGTGGAAACACATGAACACTGAGCAGGGTTTGTTTAACACTGGGAAATGTTACATCAACTTTACCTGTTTCATTTACGTAAGACTGATGTATTTGAATTACATTAAGTTTAATTGATTTGTTTAAATTAAAACTATGTAATCTAAATGCATGGAACTGATGTATGTAATTGAATTAAGTTTAGGGCTGAAATATTTTTTTGAGTGTATATGGAAATTAAATGAAACTTATTTTTTTCTAATTACTTTTAATTGAATGAAATTAACTTGTTTTAAACAAGGGCAGTGAATTTGAAAATTAATAATAAAAAATAAGTAGGATTAAATAACACATTAAAATCAGTGAAATTAACCAGATAAAAACATGTAACATTTACAAGGGGTCAGAATCATTTTTTTCAGTGTACGAATAAATAAATATCTTCAATATCCTCCAGAGACAGAGGGGCCATGCACATGACGCGCCACTTCGCCCACGAGTCCATCACGTATCCAGCTGCAAACGTTCCTGCAGGACAGTTGGGTTCCCCATAACCCCGGCCTCTCGTCGAGAAGATGGTGTCAATTGCATTCAGAGACCACTTGATGAGATCCATAATTCCCTTTTTTGTTTGGAGAGCAGGGCAAAGAGAGTCTCAGAGATAGAACTAACAATGACGAGACAAGAGAAGCCAGAGAGGATATATAGGGGAGGGAGAGGTAAAAGATGTGACAGCCTTCACTGAGAGCAAGAAGAAGAAAAAAAAAAGTTAGTTGCTAAAGAAGTGATCATTAATAAATGGTTTAGTTCTTCATGAGTTATTAACTCGTGATTATCTCTGCATTAGTTCAGCATGAATTAATGCATATTTGTGCACACGAATTGTAAAGTGTTACTCAAATCTTCTTAACTACTGTTCTGACCATTTTCTATGTCAATAAGGCAAGAGGCTAAAAGTCTTTTGAAAATGTATTTATTGTAAGAAAGGTCAACAGTCATACGGATTGGCTGTAGAAAACGACAAGCACTTTCATCAACCCTTTTAAGACATCTATCTATCTCCTCAAAAGAGATTGAGACAGGCTCACAGCTCAGTATTTAGAGTGAAAATATACATTTCAAGGTAACAAAATCCCTCATCCAACCAATGAAGTGGTTGTATTACATAACCCCATGCTAACACTTCCTAAACCATTGATGTCTCAGGGCTTGTTCATTCCTGGTACACAGTCCCTCTAAGATGTTCCCTTACCAATCCCTGGTGCTCTGTTATGTGTTATTACCAAAAAGATAGGAGCGAGGTCAGACTTGCATTCCTCACTGGTTATTTTGCTTACGTAGTATGATAACAATAAAACCCGAAACTATTAGAACTATTAGGTTATTTGTTCCCACGGGGAATTCTCAAAATACTACCAGTTCCCACAGAGCAATTGACATCTGGCCCAGCTCTGGGCCAAGCAAGCCATTACACTTGGCCCAAGTGCAGCAAAGAATTACGGCCCTTAAGTTGCCCAGATCTGGACTACAGACATGAGCCACACATGAGCCCAAATCTCAGCCAAATAGTAACTTATAACCAGCCCTGAACTGGGCCAGAACAAGTTTTAACGCTACCCAATCTCAGCCTTCAATAAACCACATAGAGACCAGTCTTTAACAAGAAACCCCAAAACTAAGCCATATCTAAAGGTGTAACTATGTGTGTTACACCTTTTTTATGGCTCAGTTTTGGGGTTTCTGGTTAAAGACTGGACTCTATGTGGTTTACTGAAGGCTGAGATTGGGTCCCAAATAGCAAGAGAGCAGGTGGAAACCATTGAATCAATGTTAAAAATAGTTGATTTGTCAGTGTTAATGTCATTAAATCAATTAATGTTAACAAAAATGTTGACATTTCAACAAACCACCATCACTGTGATCAGTGATTGCTTTAGTTAGGTTCTTGATATTTGCATTTCATTAAGTCAGTTCTTTTAACATTGAATAAATGGTTGCTTAGTACTATTAAAACTTGTTCTAGCTCAGTTCAGGGCTGGTTATAAGTAACTGTTTGGCTGAGTTTTGGTCCAGTTATGGCTCATGTGTGGTTCATGTTTGTAGTCCAGATCTGGTCCACTCAAGGGCTGTAATCCTTTGCTGCATTTGGGCTGAGTGTAACTGCTTGCTTGGCCCAGAACTGGACCAGATGTCAGTTGCTATGTGGGACATTATTCCTCAGAGTGATCATAACTCTTTGTCCATACCTAAAATAACATACTGTACATTTTTTCTGTTTTGATCAGTGTTTGCTTGTCTCTGGAGAGTCTAATAATAGCAAGTTTAACTCTTTAACTTCATCCATCTATATTGCATCCCACTTCCCTGGTGCACTGTTATGTGTTAGTATCAAAAAGATAGGAGCAAGGTCAGACTTGCATTCCTCATTGGTTATTTTGCTTACACAGTAAGACAACAATAAAAATCTCAAACTATTACAAGCTTATACGTTTCCGCATTGAATTATAAGTTCACGTGAAATTTTATATTAGTTATTCCTCAGAATGATCATGACTCTTCGAAAATAACTTTTTTCAATTAAGAATTAGATTAGCTGATGCTTTCTGCATAGCTACTGCTTGGATGTTTTTGCAGAATTTTATTCAAACAGTCTCCTAGTGTCACTGGCTTACATTTTTGAGATGAGTCAACATAGCCGCCTTTACTCAATACCACCTCCAAAAGCTTGAAGGTACGTGCAGACCAGACTGCCACAAGACTTGATGGAAAACTGGAAGGAAAGCGTCAGCTCACAGCTGATGAGTCTTATTTGTGAATATACTGCTGCTTGATCTGCTATACAGAGCCTACAGAAACAAGAAATAATTAATGAAGTGTGCTACCTGTGTGAAACGGGAGAGAAACCCAGATATACTCAAAATGTACTTTTGCATCTTTCCAAACTATCTATAAATTATTTATTTATCAACTTACAAGTGTAGGGCATGGGTTTATTTATGCAGGAATATGTGGATTTACGTGGTCTTGTTTTTTAAATTATTATTAATCTTATTTTTTAAAGGTATTCATGCTTGTGCAGGTTTTATCCTGATTTGAATCCCAGGATGAGTACAAACAGGTCAGCATCCATTCAACCAAACTATCTAAAATGCTGTGACATGATATACAGGTGAAGTGCCCAAATAGGACAATGACTGGCTGCTGTGATTTCTGCAGTAAATCTGATTTGATACAAAGCCACTTGCGCACAGTTTTAGTAGCTATTCAGAAGATATGACACTACATAATCCAAAACATTTTAAATATCCATGATTACAGAATGATTACACAATATTTATAATATACAGATTTATTTTTTCAAATCCAACTTTTCATAGTTTGGTCCTAATGTATTGTTTTTGTATGAATCATACTCTGTGGCTACCACTGTTGAACAATGACACTTTAAATAAGAGTAAATACGTTATTATGGCATAATATTTTTCAGCTTAGCAGAAACGTTGACAGGCAGTTGGAGAGAGAGATGCAGAGCAGGGTTATGTGAGACATGGTGATGCATTGCCATGCGGATACAATTTAATTTTCTGTGTATTTTGATTTCAGAGTCAGCACTTTCAAAACATTTGGAAAGGCAAGTGTTACAGAAAACCCACTTTACAAACATTGCATTTCCTTGTATGAAATTATTGTATTACACATGCACATAACCCTAACCCTAACATATTCATGAAACACCCTTTTCTGATGAAGCATGATATATTGCCTAAAAGCATAGTGTCTTTCAATTATTTATTTATTTATTTTTTGTTTCTTTTCAAAGGGACGGAGGACTTCTAAAACTCTGGAAGAAATGACATTAGCTATTACAAAATTTGCTGGACCTGCAACTAATATAAAGGAGTACAGTGTTCACAATCCTGATGGGTTTTGGAGCAATGTCTGTAAAGATTTGCAAGTGCCAAATACATTAATAAAACACAAGAAAATTCTTCAGGCATGCCAATTTAAATTCAAGGTAATTTTTCAAGTGTATAGACTTGAAAGTGTTTCTACAAACTGTCTTTCTGTAGTTTACAATTGTTACTGCCATTAAAATTGAAGCTATTGTTAGGCCACAGATTAACCTGGATTAAACAAATTAATTCATTTGACATGAATTTTACTTTGGAGATTTTTCAAACAATTACAAACCTTCCAATTTTCTGAAAATAATGAAGTTGTTCCTTTAGACATTTCACCAATACATATTAAATTGCATTTCTTGTTACTTTTCTTGATGTCACCATTTCTGTCCAAAGTTATTTTCCTTTTGGAAAAAAAAAAAAAAGTTCCAAGTTAACATTCATAAAGGAATATTTGCATGCACTAACACTGATTGTAACCTTTCAGTAATATTTATTCGCTGATATTATCATAGCTGTTGATTCCAGTGTGAGTATCCTTTCTGGGGTTTTGCTTCTAATATCATTCTGTTTAACCATTAATGCCAAATGTAATTGTTATTGCCTGTGCAATTCTTTTTGGGGAAATTATATACCCAGTGAAATTTTTTTGAACAACTTTCAAATACTTAGGACGGTCATTTGCCTCCATGCCGCAAAGAAGATCCTGAATGTCCATCTTTCAATCTGGTGACTTTTTATCTTTAATTTGCTTGCCATTTGGTGTGCAACACAGACTTTCTTTGAGAAATGACCCCACCCTCTCTGTCTTTCCAGGATGTGCAGGACACAAAGGCTGACAGTGATGTAATCTGTAGTCCTGTAACAGATAAGTTGGATTCAAATTGTGCTTCCGTAAGTGAAAAGTTTACCCATACTTATTCTATTAAACGCAACATATAATAAACTCTGAATACAATGCCAAATACAATTAAGTAAATACTTAAGCATGTCTGAAGCAAGCCATTTATCCACTGCATATGAACTGTAATGTAAGGAATATATCTTAGAATAATGTTTACATGGCTACTGTAGAAAAAAACATCTTCTTTGTTGTTTTAATATAATTACTGTAATGTAATCTGTGTTAGCATTCATGGGAACATTAACTGACTTTTTAACACATAGCCTGTAACTTATCTCTGAAGGGCTTAATGTTCCAACTCACATTCATTTATTTTGGAGTTTGGCTGTTACAAGACATTTGTGATATTAATATATGAAATTTCACCTAATAAACAGAGAAAAAAGTAAAGACATAAAGCAAATGATAGTTGAAAGTAAAGGAAATTCTATGACAGATGTAGGGTTAAGATATTCCAAACATAGCCTTTATCTATTAATTTGTAAATGTTTTTTCTTTTTTACACATTACAGACGTCTGACACGGATATAGACAAAAATAAATCACCGTTCATCTCTACACAGAGCAGTGAGGAAGAGATTAAATTCTTCATATGTTCTTTGCCACATCAGCCATGTTTATTTTTCATTGAGCGCAAAGACTGGCAAGAGCTAAGACAACAGCAGAAAGGCAGACTTTTTCAAGGACTCCAATGGACAAATGTCATTGCCAACCCAGTCAACAATTTGATCTCACACTGATCTCACCATGTGGTCACAATGTGACGTAACAGTGAGCTAAAAGTGTAACCTCACAGCGTCCTCAATGTGTGCTCACCCTATGATCACAATGTGAAGTCAAAGTGCACTCACTGCACGGAGACTAGGTACCCAGCATGCATTGCTGCAGGAAGCTTTTGATTGTCACCATTGTTGAGATTCATACACTGATTCTTGATGTTTCTCTGTTTTTACATGACACAGCAGTTTAAAATGTTTGACTTATGCTTTCAAATTTCTTCATAAATTACTATACTGTATAAACAAAGAGCTATTATAATTGACTGCATACTGAATCTAGGTGATGATTGTGTTGTTATCATTAATAATCACTTCTTGGTATTCCTTGCCATAACAAATGTGGTTTACAAACACAGTTACACATCAGTTGTACACAGCGAAATCCCCAGTGTTAATTTAACACTGTGAGTGTGGACACATATAAACACTGAAGCAGTGTTGAAGGTAATGAGATAATTAGGTGATTAACAAAGTGATGATTGATCATTATTGAAGACACCTGATGTTAATAAGCAGAATCACCAAAGGAGAAAACCAACATTTTTAAGCAACCATTATAGTGGTCAGTGTTTGCATTAGTTGGGCTCTTGACCCTTAAATCATCAATGTTAGGTCTTGTTTGACTGCAATTACTGAGTTATAACAGCCAGACAAGCAAAGAATGAAAGTCAATAAGATGGCATTGGCTGTGCTTGACTTAATCATCATATAGTGACTTGAGTATTTGACATAGAATTTTCTTACAGATCAAAAAAAAAAATCTGAGCAAAAGATCAATCAGTTTTGCCATAAACAGACAGATGATGAAAAAAAGTTCATTTTAATTTAGACACACAGACATGAAGAATCAGTGTGAGAATCACAACAACGGTGACCATCAAAAAGCGTGTTGTAGCCAATCAGAACTCATCCATGACTCCCATCATGCATTGCGGCATGAATAAATTATGAGAGTTCAGAGTTGATCTGTTTATCTGAATATGCCGTTTGTCACCATTGTTGAGATTCATGGGCTGGTTCTTGATGTCTATGTGTGCCTAGGTGAAATAATTTTTTTTTGAACAGGTTGTAAAAAAAAAAACTTTCCAAGATGTATAGGAAGTGCTGGATCTTCTGTGGATTGTCAAGGCAATTACAATAAGCAAAAAAAAAAAACTAACTTAGAGGTTATACTCTAGGTGATTTATGTCAAACAATGAATATATTAAAACATAATCACCTGGTGACTTGAGCTTTTGGCTCTGGCTGTTTCAACTCAAACACAGCAGCCAAACAAAATCTAGGATTAAAGATTTAAGGGTCAAGAGCCCAACTAATGCAAACATTGACCACTATAATGGTTGCTTAAAAATTTTGGTTTTCTCCTTTGGTGATTCTGCTTATTAACATCAGGTGTCTTCAATAATGATCAATCATCACTTTGTTAATCACCTAATTATATCATTACCTTCAACACTGCTTCTGTGTTTATATGTGTCCACACTCAGAGTGTTAAATTAACACTGGGGATTTTGCTGTGTATGTTTGGAGAAGGTTCTTATAACATAAATTTGTTATCTGGGTGTGCACTCATACTGTGAGCTCATCATGTGACACCACTGTGATAGTGTTGAGAAACAGGAAGTAGAATGTCCCCTGGTGACCGATATTTGCAGTGCCTCCTCTCAACCTGCACAACATTTTGAATTCACAATGAGCTCACATATTACTCACACTCTTGAGTATCACACAATGAGAATGATGTGATGTCACTGTGAACATCACATGATCTCATGTGTTGACTGGGAAGGGAATCAAATCCATTCATCCATACTGCAGCTTTGCTTAAGTGACACAGAGTGAAAACCCTGGGGTCACAAACACAAGCTCCAATTTTTACATGTGAGGGGTACTGTTGTTTTGAAGACTGCCCAGTGGAAGTAAAGTTGAAGTTGCTGATGAGAGCTCCCTGAAAGCAGCAGTAGTTTTCTCTGGAGGTGATGTATGCCATGACAGCAAGGAACTGCATAGGAGGCCAGAGTGTGCAGCTGCACGACAGGCAACTGCTGAACTCCTGGAAACCAAATTACCACAGAGTCTGTATTTGGAGTCCATGCAAAAGATTACACCAATGGTCATTGATTCAGGCTGCAGGGATGATGCCCCAACTAAAAACATGCTAAAAAACATTTCATGGAGTGAAAGGACAAAAACCCGATCTCATCCTGATGAGCTTCCAAGTTTAAAAGCACTGATTGACCAACAACGTGGCACCGACAGTGATGTCCTGCAGAAGGTAATGAAGCACCCCAAAGGAGTCATGTTGTGGTCAAATAAGACGCTTTCTGTCTTCTACAAAAGGTGTAAGAATGACATAGTGTACTTGGATGCAACGGGGAGTGTAATCAAAAAAAAAAAAACACTGCAGAAAGTCCACCATACTGTGTTTATGAGCTGGTTGTTAGAGTCCATCCAGGGGTGCATCACCTTTACCTGTGGCAACCTACATCACATGCGACCACACCACAGCATCTGTGACATACTTCTTGCAGGCTTTTCAGACTCATGTCATCAGGATGTATGGAAATGTGGCAATCAAAAGGCCCGTCATGATAATATGTGATGGCTCGCTTGTGCTTATGCACTCCATTTCCACTGCATTCTGCAGAACAGGTCTGGAGGATCTGCTGCAGAAATACTTCCTCTTAATTACTGGACAGCATCCAACAGAAACATTTGACCTCCCCATCCTTCATAGATGTTTAAGTCACATCATGAAGAGCGCCAAGGCTCTTTGCAAAAAGCAGTATGTATTTATGGGGTATTATTACTTTTCATACAGTTTGAAATGAAATGTACAATAATAACAATGATAATTGTGTTTTTGTTTGCTTTTTTGGCAGAATTCCCAAACACTACACACTGGCAATGCACATCTTTGGCCTCCTTGCATGTTGTTCAACACTGAAAGAGATGGATGAGGTGCTTTCTAGTTCAACAGTACTATTTTGCAGTCCATGCAGTGGAGCAAATGTAGCAAAGCACTACAATAACCTGCAACTGCTTATGCAAAAAAGGGGTACCTTTGAACTAGATGATAAAAACATTGTTGCTGAAGAGTACAATGTATGAAATAATGTTACAATTTGAATTATTTTTTGTAGCACATGGCCTCACACACTGTAAAAAACAACCTATAGAATCTACTCAATAAAATGAGGTAAACTGAGGTAACAATTTGCACTTAGTTTGTTTGGGTAGATTCTATCCTATATGTCTGAGTAAAGAATACCTGAATTTATCAGCTAAGACACACTAAAAAAAAGTAGGTGAAGTCTACACAGCAAAAAGCCCAGTGTTAAATGAACTCTCCCGGGAGTTTGAGTCCATACTCAAGAGTATTAAAATTATTAAAGACGCCTGATGTTAATAAGCAGAATCACCAAAAGGAGAAAATCTAATTTTGTAAGTTGCCATTATAGTGGTCAGTGTTAGCATTAGTTGGGCTCTTGACCCGTAGCTTTTTAACATTTGCTTTTGTTCAACTGTTTAGTTAAACTAGCCAGACAAGCCAAAGAGCAAAAGTCATGCAGTGGTGATAATTCTGTTTTAAAATAAACTTAATTTGAGCCACTGGAACCATTTAGAGTTTTATATCCTCTATTTATTACAACTGCATTGTGGTTTTATAGCGGCAACAAAATGACAAAGCCTGAATTTTTTTAACAATTTTGAATGGACTTCTTACAAGCTCCTCCGATCAAAAAAAAAACTTTCAAAAGCTGTTCTTTTAGGCACACACAGACATCATGAATCAGCATATGAATCTCAAAAATGGTGACAAACAGCATATTCAGAAACAGATCAACTCTAAACATCACGTAAATCATCAGCTCATAATTTATTCATGCCACAATGCATGATGGGAGATATGGATGAGTTTTGATTGGCTACAACATACGTTTTTGTTGGTCACCATTGTTGTGATTCTCATGCTGATTGTTGATGTCTGTGTGTCTAAATCTGGAAAACATTTATATTTTTTCCGGTCAAATAAATTTCAGAAACACCTGTCTGATTAAACCAACATAAACAAAATATAACTCACTTATTCTGATCACTACTTCATGACTTTGTCAAAGCATATTCAAAACCACAAAATCTCATTTCTTCTGGTTTGTCTGACTGTTATAACTCAATTACAACACCCAAACAAAATCTAATATTAAGAAGTTACTGGTAAAGAGCTAAACTAATGCTAACACTGACCACTATAATGGTGACTTACAAAATTAGATTTTCTCCTTTTGGTGATTCTGCTTATTAACATCAGGCGTCTTTAATAATTTTAATACTCTTGAGTATGGACTCAAACTCCCGCATTTAACATTTTTGCTGTGTAGACTTCACCTACTTTTTTTTAGTTTGTCTTAGCTGATAAATTCAGGTATTCTTTACTCAGACATATAGGATAGAATCTACCCAAACAAACTAAGTGCAAATTGTTACCTCAGTTTACCTCATTTTATTGAGTAGATTCTATAGGTTGTTTTTTACAGTGACTGTAAAATCAAAACCAACTAGACCTGCTTGCCATTGTTGAACCCACTGCAGAGTAGGGTTAAAGTTCAACTTCATTTCAGAACAACAATCAACAGTGCACCACTTGACCTTGATGGTGTTTGCAACATTTATTACACACCAAAATTCATTGGCAGTTTGGCCAAATACTTCCTCCCACATGCCATTCTGTGGTCTGGAATGATGTTAGGTAGGTTTAAGTCAAGTTAATAAGTTAAATTTATTTAAGAGAACTATTTATTAAGCAATGCATCAATACAATATTTGTGTCCAGTTCTTTTACAATGTTCTAATCGTCTTTAGGGGATCTAGGACGTCATGGGACAAGCCCAGCATACCAGAATTTGAGGAAGGTCTATGACAAAGTCAAACAATCAAAGAAACAGGTAAAGTGTTACAAGAAACATCTGATTTTTGTTCCCATTTAAACCATATTTTTGGTTGTCCCTTACAGTGTCAACAGATGACAGATGTACTTTCAATTTTCAGAACTTCACTGAAGACAACCGAACACAGGGCATCATGGAGAAGAGTCAGTGGGACCTAAAGCGAATTCGGCTTCAAAGACGGCAGTTTGCGAGACTGGATGACTTTGTTCGAGTATACCAAAAGATGCATGCCCAGTCAACACGTGAGATCATGTGATGTTCACAGTGACATCACATCATTCTCATTGTGTGATACTCAAGAGTGTGAGTAATATGTGAGCTCATTGTGAATTCAAAATGTTGTGCAGGTTGAGAGGAGGCACTGCAAATATCGGTCACCAGGGGACATTCTACTTCCTGTTTCTCAACACTATCACAGTGGTGTCACATGATGAGCTCACAGTATGAGTGCACACCCAGATAACAAATTTATGTTATAAGAACCTTCTCCAAACATACACAGCAAAATCCCCAGTGTTAATTTAACACTCTGAGTGTGGACACATATAAACACTGAAGCAGTGTTGAAGTTAATGATATAATTAAGTGATTAACAAAGTGATGATTGATCATTATTGAAGACACCTGATGTTAATAAGCAGAATCACCAAAGGAGAAAACCAACATTTTTAAGCAACCATTATAGTGGTCAATGTTTGCATTAGTTGGGCTCTTGACCCTTAAATCTTTAATTCTAGATTTTGTTTGGCTGCTGTGTTTGAGTTAAAACAGCCAGACAAGCCAAAAGCTCAAGTCACCAGCTGATTATGTTTTAACATATTCATTGTTTGATGTAAATCACCAAGAGTATAACCTCTAAGTTAGTTTTTTTTTTTTTGCTTATTGTAATTGCCTTGACAATCCACAGAAGATCCAGCACTTCCTATACATCTTGGAAAGTTTTTTTTTTTACAACCTGTTCAAAAAAAAATTATTTCACCTAGGCACACATAGACATCAAGAACCAGCCCATGAATCTCAACAATGGTGACAAACGGCATATTCAGATAAACAGATCAACTCTGAACTCTCATAATTTATTCATGCCGCAATGCATGATGGGAGTCATGGATGAGTTCTGATTGGCTACAACACGCTTTTTGATGGTCACCGTTGTTGTGATTCTCACACTGATTCTTCATGTCTGTGTGTCTAAATTAAGACAAGCTTTTTTTTCCATCATCTGTCTGATTATGGCAAAACTGATTGATCTTTTGTTCACAGTTTTTTTTGTTTGTAATCTGTAAGGAAATTCTATGTCAAATGTTCAAGTCACTATATGATGATTAAGTCAAGCACAGTCAATGCCATCTTACTGACTTTTGCTCTTGGCTTGTCTGGTTGTTACAACACAGTAATTGCAGCCAAACAAGATCTAATATTGATGATTTAAGGGTCAAGAGCCCAACTAATGCAAACACTCACCACTATAATGGTTGCTTAAAAATTTTGGTTTTCTCCTTTGGTGATTCTGCTTATTAACATCAGGTGTCTTCAATAATGATCAATCATCACTTTGTTAATCACCTAATTATCTCGTTAACTTCAACACTGCTTCAGTGTTTATATGTGTCCACACTCAGAGTGTTAAATTAACACTGGGGATTTTGCTGTGTACAACTGATGTGTAACTGTGTTTGTAAACCACATTTGTTATGGCAAGGAATACCAAGAAGGGATTATTAATGATAACAACACAATCATCACCTAGATTCAGTATGCAGTCAATTATAATAGCTCTTTGTTTATACAGTATAGTAATTTATGAAGAAATTTGAAAGCATAAGTCAAACATTTTAAACTGCTGTGTCATGTAAAAACAGAGAAACATCAAGAATCAGTGTATGAATCTCAACAATGGTGACAATCAAAAGCTTCCTGCAGCAATGCATGCTGGGTACCTAGTCTCTGTGCAGTGAGTGCACTTTGACTTCACATTGTGATCATAGTGTGAGCACACATTGAGGACGCTGTGAGGTTACACTTTTAGCTCACTGTTACGTCACATTGTGACCACATGGTGAGATCAGTGTGAGATCAAATTGTTGACTGGGTTGGCAATGACATTTGTCCATTGGAGTCCTTGAAAAAGTCTGCCTTTCTGCTGTTGTCTTAGCTCTTGCCAGTCTTTGCGCTCAATGAAAAATAAACATGGCTGATGTGGCAAAGAACATATGAAGAATTTAATCTCTTCCTCACTGCTCTGTGTAGAGATGAACGGTGATTTATTTTTGTCTATATCCGTGTCAGACGTCTGTAATGTGTAAAAAAGAAAAAACATTTACAAATTAATAGATAAAGGCTATGTTTGGAATATCTTAACCCTACATCTGTCATAGAATTTCCTTTACTTTCAACTATCATTTGCTTTATGTCTTTACTTTTTTCTCTGTTTATTAGGTGAAATTTCATATATTAATATCACAAATGTCTTGTAACAGCCAAACTCCAAAATAAATGAATGTGAGTTGGAACATTAAGCCCTTCAGAGATAAGTTACAGGCTATGTGTTAAAAAGTCAGTTAATGTTCCCATGAATGCTAACACAGATTACATTACAGTAATTATATTAAAACAACAAAGAAGATGTTTTTTTCTACAGTAGCCATGTAAACATTATTCTAAGATATATTCCTTACATTACAGTTCATATGCAGTGGATAAATGGCTTGCTTCAGACATGCTTAAGTATTTACTTAATTGTATTTGGCATTGTATTCAGAGTTTATTATATGTTGCGTTTAATAGAATAAGTATGGGTAAACTTTTCACTTACGGAAGCACAATTTGAATCCAACTTATCTGTTACAGGACTACAGATTACATCACTGTCAGCCTTTGTGTCCTGCACATCCTGGAAAGACAGAGAGGGTGGGGTCATTTCTCAAAGAAAGTCTGTGTTGCACACCAAATGGCAAGCAAATTAAAGATAAAAAGTCACCAGATTGAAAGATGGACATTCAGGATCTTCTTTGCGGCATGGAGGCAAATGACCGTCCTAAGTATTTGAAAGTTGTTCAAAAAAATTTCACTGGGTATATAATTTCCCCAAAAAGAATTGCACAGGCAATAACAATTACATTTGGCATTAATGGTTAAACAGAATGATATTAGAAGCAAAACCCCAGAAAGGATACTCACACTGGAATCAACAGCTATGATAATATCAGCGAATAAATATTACTGAAAGGTTACAATCAGTGTTAGTGCATGCAAATATTCCTTTATGAATGTTAACTTGGAACTTTTTTTTTTTTTTCCAAAAGGAAAATAACTTTGGACAGAAATGGTGACATCAAGAAAAGTAACAAGAAATGCAATTTAATATGTATTGGTGAAATGTCTAAAGGAACAACTTCATTATTTTCAGAAAATTGGAAGGTTTGTAATTGTTTGAAAAATCTCCAAAGTAAAATTCATGTCAAATGAATTAATTTGTTTAATCCAGGTTAATCTGTGGCCTAACAATAGCTTCAATTTTAATGGCAGTAACAATTGTAAACTACAGAAAGACAGTTTGTAGAAACACTTTCAAGTCTATACACTTGAAAAATTACCTTGAATTTAAATTGGCATGCCTGAAGAATTTTCTTGTGTTTTATTAATGTATTTGGCACTTGCAAATCTTTACAGACATTGCTCCAAAACCCATCAGGATTGTGAACACTGTACTCCTTTATATTAGTTGCAGGTCCAGCAAATTTTGTAATAGCTAATGTCATTTCTTCCAGAGTTTTAGAAGTCCTCCGTCCCTTTGAAAAGAAACAAAAAATAAATAAATAAATAATTGAAAGACACTATGCTTTTAGGCAATATATCATGCTTCATCAGAAAAGGGTGTTTCATGAATATGTTAGGGTTAGGGTTATGTGCATGTGTAATACAATAATTTCATACAAGGAAATGCAATGTTTGTAAAGTGGGTTTTCTGTAACACTTGCCTTTCCAAATGTTTTGAAAGTGCTGACTCTGAAATCAAAATACACAGAAAATTAAATTGTATCCGCATGGCAATGCATCACCATGTCTCACATAACCCTGCTCTGCATCTCTCTCTCCAACTGCCTGTCAACGTTTCTGCTAAGCTGAAAAATATTATGCCATAATAACGTATTTACTCTTATTTAAAGTGTCATTGTTCAACAGTGGTAGCCACAGAGTATGATTCATACAAAAACAATACATTAGGACCAAACTATGAAAAGTTGGATTTGAAAAAATAAATCTGTATATTATAAATATTGTGTAATCATTCTGTAATCATGGATATTTAAAATGTTTTGGATTATGTAGTGTCATATCTTCTGAATAGCTACTAAAACTGTGCGCAAGTGGCTTTGTATCAAATCAGATTTACTGCAGAAATCACAGCAGCCAGTCATTGTCCTATTTGGGCACTTCACCTGTATATCATGTCACAGCATTTTAGATAGTTTGGTTGAATGGATGCTGACCTGTTTGTACTCATCCTGGGATTCAAATCAGGATAAAACCTGCACAAGCATGAATACCTTTAAAAAATAAGATTAATAATAATTTAAAAAACAAGACCATGTAAATCCACATATTCCTGCATAAATAAACCCACGGCCTACACTTGTAAGTTGATAAATAAATAATTTATAAATATTTTGGAAAGATGCAAAAGTACATTTTGGGTATATTTGGGTCTCTCTCCCTTTTCACACAGGTAGCACACTTCATTAATTATTTCTTGTTTCTGTAAGCTCTGTATAGCAGATCAAGCAGCAGTATATTCAAAAATAAGACTCACCAGCTGTGAGCTGAAGCTTTCCTTCCAGTATTGTGGCAGTCTGGTCTGCAAGTACCTTTTGGAGATGGTATTGAGTAAAGGCGGCTATGTTTTCTCATCTCAAAAATGTAAGCCAGTGACACTAGGAGACTGTTTGAATAAAATTCTGCAAAAACATCCAAGCAGTAGCTATGCAGAAAGCATCAGCTAATCTAATTTCTTAATTGAAAAAAGTTATTTTCGAAGAGTCATGATCATTCTGAGGAATAACTAATATAAAATTTCACGTGAACTTATAATTCAATGCGGAAACATATAAGCTTGTAATAGTTTGAGGTTTTTATTGTTGTCTTACTGTGTAAGCAAAATAACCAATGAGGAATGCAAGTCTGACCTTGCTCCTATCTTTTTGGTAAGAACTCATAACAGTGCACCAGGGAAGTGGGATGTAAGCCATTCTTTCCTCAGGTGTGAGTGAGTGAGTTTTTTCTGGCCATTTGTTTAACCTTGGCTACTTCTCATCTCACTCTTGAGTGCACAGCAGCATTCATTAAAATACATCTTGATCATCTCCACAGAGTTTTGGCTAGTATTCATTGGCTGATCATATAAAATCTGTGCACTTGCACATGAATGTTAGTAGGCTTATAGATGGATGAAGTTAAAGAGTTAAACTTGCTATTATTAGACTCCCCAGAGACAAGCAAACACTGATCAAAACAGAAAAAATGTACAGTATGTTATTTTAGGTATGGACAAAGAGTCATGATGACTCTGAGGAATAATGTCCCACATAGCAATTGACATCTGGCCCAGCTCTGGGCCAAGCAAGCAGTTACACTCGGCCCAAGTGCAGCAAAGAATTACAGCCCTTGAGTGGCCAAGATCTGGACTACAGACATGAGCCACACATGAGCCATAACTGGCCCAAATCTCAGCCAAATAGTAACTTATAACCAGCCCTGAACTGAGCCAGAACAAGTTTTAATAGTGCTAAGCAACCGTTTAATCAATGGTAAAAGTAGTTCATTTGTCAATGTTAATGACATTGAATCAATATAACTTTTGCTCCCACTATTAATGTAAAAAAAAAAACAAAAAAAAAAACAAAAACACCATTGTTGTGATCATTGTTTGCTTTAGTTGGGCTCTTGACTCTTTGTACTTTAATGTTAGATTTACTTTGTCTTTTGTAACATTGTTTGAAATAATGAAAGCTAAAATCCACTGCAATCAGCTGGTGGTGACTGTAATCATTGTGAAGTGATATAAATAAATAATTGCTCACAATGTGTGTCTGTAATGTGACATTAAAGCAGATGTACAGCTACTTTACTTTTACAAAAAGTAAAAAAAAAAAAATAAAATTCTTTACAGCACTGAATCAACTAGACATCAAGAATCAGCATATGAAACCCGACAATGGTGACAATCAGCAAAAGAAAATTCTAGGTAGAAATTGCATGCTGGGTATCAACATAGTAAAAACTCATTCATGATTTCCAGCATGCATTGCAGTTGATCTGTTTATCTGAATTAGTCTGATGATTGTCACCATTGTTGAGGTTTGTATGTTGAGTGTTGATGTCTAAACCTTTCTGTGTATTGCCACAGACTTTTTAAATTTGTGAAATAGAATCATCAGTAATAAAAGACAAAATTATTTCATGTTTCCCAACTTTATTGCCATTTGACACCCATCACAAAAAGGAATCTACTTCAAATTAATTTTAAAACATCTAATTTTAATAGCATAAGTGTTTGCATTGCAACACTATTATAGTACAGAAAAAGAACTGACTTAAATAATCAAGAAATATCAAGAACCCAACTAAAGCAATCACTGATCACAGTAATGGTGGTTTGTTGAAATGTCAACATTTTTGTTAACATTAATTGATTTAATGCCATTAACATTGACAAATCAACTATTTTTAACATTGATTCAATGGTTTCCACTTGCTCTCTTGCTATCTGGGACCCAATCTCAGTCTTCAGTAAACCACATAGAGTCCAGTCTTTAACCAGAAACCCCAAAACTGAGCCATAAAAAAGGTGTAACACACACAGTTACACCTTTAGACATGGCTCAGTTTTGGGGTTTCTGGTTAAAGACTGGTCTCTATGTAGTTTACTGAAGACTGAGATTGTGTAGCGTTAAAACTTGTTCTGGCCCAGTTCAGGGCTGGTTATAAGTTACTATTTGGCTGAGATTTGGGCTCATGTGTGGCTCATGTCTGTAGTCCAGATCTGGGCCACTTAAGGGCCGTAATTCTTTGCTGCACTTGGGCCGAGTGTAACAGCTTGCTTGCTTGGCCCAGAGCTGGGCCAGATGTCAATTGCTATGTGGGAACTGATAGTATTTTGAGAATTCCACGTGGGAACAAATAACCTAATAGTTCTAATAGTTTCGGGTTTTATTGTTATCATACTGTGTAAGCAAAATAACCAGTGAGGAATGCAAGTCTGACCTCGCTCCTATCTTTTTGGTAATAACACATAACAGTGCACCAGGGATTGGTAAGGGAACATCTTAGAGGGACTGTGTACCAGGAATGAACAAGCCCTGAGACATCAATGGTTTAGCAAGTGTTAGCATGGGGTTATGTAATACAACCACTTCATTGGTTGGATGAGGGATTTTGTTACCTTGAAATGTATATTTTCACTCTAAATACTGAGCTGCGAGCCTGTCTCAATCTCTTTTGAGGAGATAGATATCTTAAAAGGGTTGATGATGCATTATGATTCTATAAATACAAAATCAAAGTGCTTGTCGTTTTCTACAGCCAATCTGTATGACTGTTGACCTTTCTTACAATAAATACATTTTCAAAAGACTTTTAGCCTCTTGCCTTAATGACATAGAAAATGGTCAGAACAGTAGTTAAGAAGATTTGGGTAACACTTTACAATTTGTGTGCACAAATATGCATTAATTCATGCTGAACTAATGCAGAGATAATCACGAGTTAATAACTAATGAAGAACTAAACCATTTATTAATGATCACTTCATCAGCAACTAACTTTTTTTTTTCTTCTTCTTGCTCTCGGCGAAGGCGGTCGCATCTTTTACCTCTCCCTCCCCTATCTCTCCTCGCTGGCTTCTCTTGTCTCGTCATTGTTAATTCTATCTCTGAGACTCTCTTTGCCCTGCTCTCCAAACAAAAAAGGAATTATGGATTTGATCAACTGGTCTCTGAATGCAACTGACACCATCTTCTCGACGAGAAGCCTGGGTTCGGGGGAACCCAACTGTCCTGCAGGAACGTTTGCAGCTGGATACGTGATGGACGGGTGGGAGAAGTGGCGCGTCGTGTGCCTGGCCCCTCTGTCTCTGGAGGATATTGAAGATATTTATTTATTCGGAACTTTGATAACAGGGTTTCTGCTGATGGGATTAGGTGGGGCCCTGTTGTATCGCAAATTGGAAAACATCATGGAGAAACTAGCGGCTATGCAACGGGACCTGGACCTGGAGACCAGTGACGGACATTAGATATCTGCGAAATTGGCAGATATTGACCCAAATTTGACAAAAAGATCTTTTCTCTTTCGGCTTCCCCCCCTTCTTCCAGACGGCCTCGGCCAAGGCCGTTGTTGGAGACAAACAACAACTTCCAACGAGACGCTCTGAATTCCTCCTCCCCGTTCCAAGGACACCTGTTGCGGACTGGGTTTTTCAGACTCCACAGGCTTACACATACACACACACGCGCACACACACATACGTACATAGCTACAGATAGACAATCAATGCCTCCCCCAGCATCCCACGCCTTCGTGTGCTTTACCCCCCCGGTGTGGGTAGGCGGGTCTGTGACCAGCGCTCTCTAGCTGCAGGACCGGATGGCTGTTGCCTACATTGGACTACCTCCACATCCCCTGTCCCCCTCCCCTGTTGCAATGTTATGTCTATTGTGACGAGTCGGCTGCCTCCCCCCTTATTGTCAGCTGCACCCCGTCGGTAATCGCCGCCCTTCACCAGGCTCCCGACGGGAGTGGGCGTGTGGGAGGAGGAGGAGGGGCGCCGAAACATCCAGGTCTGGCGGCGTGTGATGAGGCACACCTGATGTGAATGAAGCCTCATCACCGCCGCTGTTAAAATGCCGAGCGCGCCTCTCCTCAGGAGACCGGGCTCTTCCCCGTGCATGCACGCTGGTGTCCTCGTGGGTCCAGGAAGGGGTGAAGAGGGAACCAGCGCCGCCGTAGGACGAGCCGCCGGCCCCCGCGGGTCCGGATGAGGACCGCACCCGTGACGGCTGACGGGCCAGGTTGCCGGGCCGTTTTA